>CAUYRH010147528.1:0-15604 GCA_963574655.1 Perodicticus potto | reverse complement strand
AGCTAGGGCAGTGCCTGTGGCTCAGTGAGTAGGGTGCCGGCTCCATATACCAAGGGTGGCGGGTTCAAACCCAGCCCCGGCCAAACTGCAACAAAAAAATAGCAGGACAGGCTCGGCACCTGTGGCTCAATGGGCTAAGGCGCCAGCCCCGTACACCTGAGCTGGCAGGTTCGAATCCAGCCCGGGCCCGCCAAACAACAATGATGGCTGCAACCAAAAAATGGCCGGGCGTTGTGGCGGGCGCCTGTAGTCCCAGCTACTTGGGAGGCGTAGGCAGGAGACTCGCTTGAGCCCAGGAATTGGAGGTTGCTGTGAACTGTGATGCCACAGCACTCTCTCCAGGGTGACAGCTTGAGGCTCTGTCTCAAAAAAAAAAAAAAAAAAAAAAAGAAGTCACTACCTTGGAAGTGTTAATTGGAGTTAAGAGTTGTGTGGGCTTGGTGCCTATAGCTCAAGTGGCTAAGGCACCAGCCACATACACCAGAGCTGGCGTGTTCAAATCCAGCCTGGGCCTGCCAAACAATAATGACAACCACAACCCAAAAATAGCCAGGTATTGTGGTGGGCACCTGTAGTCCCAGATACTTGGGAGACTGAGGCAAGAGAATGGCATAAGCCCAAGAGGTGGAGGTTTATGTGAGCTGTGACGCCACAGCACTCTACCCAGAACTGTTGCTTGAGGCTCTGTCTCAAAAAAAAAAAAAAGAGGGCGGCACCCATGGCTCAGTGAGTAGGGCGCCGGCCCCATATGGGGGAGGTGGCGGGTTCAAACCCAGCCCCAGCCAAAAACTGCAAAAAAAAAGGAGTTGTGTGATATGACTAAAGCAGTGGTTCTCAACCTGTGGGTTGCGACCAATGAAAATACATCCTGCATATCAGATATTTACATTACAATTCATAACAGTAGCAAAATGACAGTTATGAAGTAGCAACAAAAATAATTTTATGGGCTCTGCGCCTGTGGCTCAACAGGCTAAGGCACCAGCCATGTACACCTGAGCTGGCGGGTTCGAATCCAGCCCAGACCCGCCAAACAACGCCGGCTGCAACCAAAAAATAGCTGGGCGTTGTGGCGGGCGCCTGTGGTCCCAGCTACTTGGGAGGCAGAGACAGGAGACTTGCTTGAACCCAGGAGTTGGAGGTTACTGTGAGCTGTGATGCCACAGCACTCTACCCAGGGTGACAGCTTGAGGCTCTGTCAACAAACAAACAAAAATAATAATAATAATTTTATGGTTGGGGGTCACCACAACATGAGGAACTGTATTAAAGGGTCGCAGCATTAGGAAGGTTGAGAACCACTGGGCTGAAGGCTGTAGAAGAGAGTACAGAAAGAAGAGAAATGAAGGCCCTGAGGAATGCCTACAGTTAGGGAGCAGGCAGAAAGAATCACAGGAGGAGGGGCGACGCCTGTGGCTCAAAGGAATAGGGCACCAGCCCCATATACCACAGGTGGCTGGCTCATAACCAGCCCTGGCCAAAAACTGCAAAAAAAAAAAGAAAAAGAAAGAATCATAGGAGAAAGCACCAATTCTCACTGGTGGCAGTAAATTGTGACAAATGAAAAAATTTCTAAAATTTTTGATAAAAAATTTTGAAACATGCCTCTCTTCCAAATATCTCTAAAAGTTCCCATCTCAGGAATCTAGTACAGGTGGCGTGTGATATACTACGCAGTGTCCCTGTGTGTCTCTCTTTATCTTCTTTAAAGCAAGTGTTTTTAAGCCATTAATATTTATTTATTTATTTTTTTTTTTTTTTGAGATAGTCTCAAGCTGTCACCCTGGGAAGAGTGCTGTGGCATCATAGCTCACAGCAACCTTAAACTCCTGATCCTCTTGGCTGGGTTTTTCTATTTTTAGTATAGATGGGGTCTCACTTTTTGGTCAGGCTGGTCTTGAACTCATGAGCTCAAGCAATCCACCCACCTTGGCCTCCTAGAGTGCTAGGATTATAGGCATGAGCCAGTACTTTAATATTTATTCTTAAAATGAAAACTATTCTCTTAGAATACATATATATGATGCTGTCCTTATTAGGTGTCTAGAAGCTTATGGACAAGCCTCATATAAAGACATACCTTACTTTATTAAGTTGACATAAATGTCAGAAAAACTACTGGCTGAGCACGGGTGGTTTATACCTGTAATCCATGCCTATAAGCGAGATTCTGTCCTAAAAAAAAAAAAGAAAAATTACTATACAAACTTGCAAATGAATGAACACCCTTTTACAAGCCCAAACTTTAGGTTCTGACTTTTAAAATATAATCTAATTTAATTTTAATTTTTTGAGACAGAACCTCACTCTGTCGCCCTCAGTAGAGTGTCATGGTGTCACAACTCACAGGAACCTCAAACTCTTGGGCTTAAGAAATTCTCTTGCTGGCTCGGCGCCTGTGGCTCAACGGGCTAAGGTGCCAGCCACGTACAACTGAGCTGGTGGGTTCGAATCCAGCCCAGACCCGCCAAACAACAATGACGGCTGCAACCAAAAAATGGCCGGGCGTTGTGGCGGGCGCCTGTAGTCCCAGCTACTTGGGAGGCGGAGGCAGGAGACTTGTTTGAGCCCAGGAATTGGAGGTTGCTGTGAGCTGATGCCACAGCACTCTCTCCAGGGTGACAGCTTGAGGCTCTGTCTCAAAAATAAAATAAAATAAAATAAAAAGAAATTCTCTTGTCTCAGCCTCCCAAGTACTTGGGACTATAGGAGCCTGCCACAATGCCTGGCTATTTTTAGACATGAGGTGTTGCTCTGGCTCAGGCTGGTCTTGAACCTGTGAGCTCAGGCAATCCACCTGCCTTGGAGAGTGCTAGGTTTATAGGTGTGAGCCACCATGCCCACCCTATGCTTACTTTTTACTTTTTATATTTTGTAAAAGGCCTACAAAACTCTTCTTTGGCAATTGTTAATTACTTTTACGATACAGCATTCTGATTGCTTAGGTTTTCCTCAAAGCAATGTTACGTTTGTTTTATCGATGTCTTCTTTGTTTTTTTTCTTCTTTCTCTACCGTGAGCCTGAGTCATTCACCAAGTGTTGAATATTCCAAAAGTAAATCATTCATGGCTATTCTCCAAGATGATATTATTGTCAATGTTACCCTCATGTGTCCACAAGAATAGTTTCTTAATGGTATATGAACTTTAAGTCCACTGACCTTTCTCCAGTAAAGCTTTCTGCAGTGATGAAAATGTTCTCTATTTGTGCTGCCCATATACTAGCCACTAGCCAGATGTGGCAATTGAGCACTTGAAATATGGATAATGTAAGGAATGGAATAAAAAAAATTTTTAACAGACAAGGTCTTGCTATTTTCTCAGGCTTGTCTAAAGCTCCTGGGCTCAAGTGATCCTCCTGCCTCAGCTTCCTCGGTAGCTGGTACTACAGGCGTGCACCCGTGCACCTGGCTAGAATTTTAATTTTTTTATTTTTAATCTATTTATTTATTTTTTTTCTTTTTTTTTTTTTGAGATAGAGCCTCAAGTTATCACCCTGCGTAGTATGCTATGGCATCACAGCTAACAGCGACCTCCAACTCCTGGGCTCAAGCGATTCTCCTGCCTCCACCTCCCAAGCAGCTGGGATTACAGGCGCCTGCCACAATGCCCGGCTATTGTTTGGTTGCAGCCATCATTGTTGTTTGGTGGCCCAGGCTGGATTTGAACCCGCCAGCTCAGGTGTATGTGGTTAGCGCCTTAGCTGCTTGAGCCACAGGCACCGAGCCTAGAACAATGATTTTTCTTTTCTTTTTTTTTTCCTTTTTTTTGCAGTTTTTGGCTGGGGCTGGGTTTTGGACCCACCACCTCCCAGTATATGGGGCCAGCGCCCTACTCCTTAAACCACAGGCACTGCCCAGAACAGTGATTTTTCAACCAGTGTGCCATGGCATGCTGGTGTGCTATGACAGGATCTTAAGTGAGCTGCAAAAATTTTTAAAAGGTCATTAATTAAGTTATATTTGAAAGAAGTTCAAAGCATAGGCTGGGCAAGTGGCTCACGCCTGTAAACCTAGCATTCTGGGAGGCCAACGCATGTAGATTGCTTGAGCTCACCAATTCGAGAACAACTTGAGCAAAAGTGAGATCCCATCTCTACTAAAAATAGAAAAAAATTGAGGTAAGAGGATCGCTTGAGCCCAAAGAGTTGGAGGTTGCTGTGAGCTATGTCACCAGAGCACTCTACCCAGGGTGACAGCTTGAGGCTCTGTCTAAAAAAAAAAGTAAAAAATGAATATACTTACTGTGCTTTGAACTTCTTTTTTTTTTTTTTTTTTTTTTGAGACAGAGCCTCACTTTGTCACCCTGTGTAGAGTGCTCACAGCAACTTTAAACTCTTGGGCTCAAGAGATTCTCTTTACCTCAACCTCCCAAGTAGCTGGGAACACAGGTACCTGCCACAATGCCCGGCTATTTTTAGAGATAAGGTCTCTTCTGGCTCAGGCTGCTCTGGAACCTGTGAGCTTAGGCAATCCACCCGCCTTGGCCTCCCAGAGTGCTGAGATTATAGGCGTGAGCCACCATGCCAGGCCTTTTTTGCTCTTTTTTCGATCAACATAATTCAAGTGTGCCGTGGAAGTTTAACTATACGTTCGAGTGGGCTGTGAGATAAAAATGGTTGAACAATACTACACTAAAACTATATGGTCTCTGGAAGCACTGTGGAGGTTGGATTGGAGAGAATTCAAGAAGTATGCAGCATATCACAAGATTGGAAAAACAAGCATCATATGTACTCAATACCAATTTGAAACTAGGAGATTAACAATCACACACACACACACACACACACACACACACACACAAGAGAAAAAAATCTCAACTAAATTCAAGAAGTGGGGAGGGTCGGGCGGCGCCTGTGGCTCAGTGAGTAGGGCGCCAGCCCCATATACCAAGGGTGGAGGGTTCAAACCCAGCCCTGGCCAAACTGCAACAAAAAATAGCCCGGGCATTGGGCGGCGGCTGTGGCTCAAAGGAGTAGGGTGCCAGACCCATATGCTGGAGGTGGTGGGTTCAGGCCCAGCCCCGGCCAAAAACTGCAAAAAAAAAAAAAAAAAAAAAATAGCCGGGCATTGTAGCAGGGGCCTGTGGTTCCAGCTACTTGGGAGGCTAAGTCAAGAGAATCGCCTAAACCTAAGAGCTGGAGGTTGCTGTGAGCTGTGATGACACAGCACTCTACCGAGGGCAACAAAGTGAGCTATTTTGGTCTCTTAAAAAAAAAAAAAAGAAAGAAAAGTGGCTTGGCGCTTGTGGCTCCTCAGGCTATGGCGCCAGCCATGTACACCTGAGTTGGTGGGTTCGAATCCATCCTGGGCCCACCAAACAACAATGACGGCTGCAACCTAAAAAAAAAAAAAAATGGCCGGGTGTTGTGGTGGGCGCCTGTAGTCCCAGCTACTTGGGATGCAGAGGCAGGAGACTCGCTTGAGCCCAGGAATTGGAGGTTGCTGTGAGCTGTGATGCCACAGCACTCTACCCAGGGTGACAGCTTGAGGCTCTGTCTCAAAAAGAAAAAAAAAGTGGAAGGTTGCTCAGTAGCTTCCAACCCAGTGGGTACATATGGCTCACTCCCTGGGTGTAGGACATAGCTACAACTCTGACTTTAATCTTTTATGTGTAAATTATATAATCTAACAATTTGTACCCTCATATTAATGTAAAATAAATAAATAAAATCTAAAATAAATAAGTAAAAACAATGCCCTAGGGTGGTGCCTGTGACTCAAGGAGTAGAGCGCTGGCCCCATATACTGGGGGTGGTGGGTTCAAGCCTGGCCCAGCCAAAAAAAAAAAAAAGCCCTTGGCTTGGCACCTGTGGCTCAAGCGGCTAAGGCTCCAGCCACATACACCTGAGCTGGCGGGTTCGAATCCAGCCTGGGCCCGCCAAACAACAATGGTGGCTGCAACCAAAAAATGGCTGGGCGTTGTGGTGGGTGCCTGTGCCTGTAGTCCCAGCTCCTTGGGAGGTGGAGACAGGAGACTCACTTGAGCCCAGGAATTGGAGGTTTCTGTGAGCTGCGATGCCACAGCACTCTATCCAAGGTGACAGCTGGAGGCTCTGTCTCAAAAAAAAAAAAAGCCTTAAAAAGGAAGAAAAGAGAAAAAACATACGCAGCAAAGAGAGCTATTTTGGAAAGAAGGAAGCCCTAGTTTTGTGTGGCTATCATGGAAACCTAAAGAACTTTGAAATCTCTAGGAATCCAGGGGTGGAAAAAACAAGTGTTCTTGTGTCTAAAGCTGGTTCATAGGTACCTATCTCACATTGGGGGTTAGAGATGATTTCTGGACCCCCCCCCCAAGAACACAACCCACCCTGAGATGTGGGCTGACTTCCCTCATCAGCATTTTGGCCTCTATGCATGGATTGTGGCACTCTCAAATGTCCCCAACTATTACAGAGCGAATGTTAATGTTACCATTTCCCAGTCAGGGAATCATGACATTCCAGCACATCAGTAAATTGGGGTACTGTGTTCTGACAGCTGGATCTCTAACTCAGATTTTGCCAGTTTGGGGCTAAGATGGTAGAGGGTAGGGGTGGTGATCTGTGGAATAGAAAGAGAAGAGGGCTGCTTGGGGAAGGTGGGAAACCACAGCAGCAGTAAGAGAGACGGGGGGCTTTTCCTTACAACAAGTTCATGGCATAGCGGGTAACAGCAGGGGCTCCAGAGCCAGACTGCAGGATCCTGAACCCCAGTTTACCTATCCTGTAGCTGTATTACATTAAGGAAGGTGCTTAACCTCTGTGTGCTCTAGCTTCTTCACTTATAAAATAGGGAGAATTAAATAGACCCCACTTCTTGTGAGTCTGACCTAAAGGGCTAAGAACAATACCTAGCATATAGTAAGGGCTTGATAAATATTAATTACTACTATTCCCACAGGATGAAAAAGACAAGTCACAACTTTTGGGGGCGGGACACAATTATAAGAGGGACTTTACTGAACAAATACAATTGATGTAACCTGGTTCTTTGTACCCTCAATGAATCCCCAACAATTAAACAAAAAAAAGAAAGAAAGAAAAAGATAGACAAGTGCTATTTTCTGGCTAAGATGGAAAAGAGCATTTTAACTTTAAGCATATGTGTTTAGGCTCGGCGCCTGTGGCTCAACGGGCTAAGGCACCAGCCACGTACACCTGAGCTGGCGGTTTCAAATCCAGCCCCAGGCCCGCCAAACAACAATGACGGCTGCAACCAAAAAATGGCCTGGCGTTGTGGCGGACTCCTGTAGTCCCAGCTACTTGGGAGGCAGAGGCAAGAGACTCGCTTGAGCCCAGGAACTGGAGGTTGCTGTGAGCTGTGATGCCACAGCACTCTATCCAGGGTGACAGCTTGAGGCTCTGTCTCAAAAAAAAAAAAAAAGCATATGTGTTTAAAAATGTTTGTGAAGTATTTAGATATCTCAAATCTCAATAGGGTAAAAAGGATTATTAGGTCTGCCTGAAGTACTATTAATAATTTCAGAGAATCAGATATCTAGGTGAAAGGTTGTAGGGGTATATGCCATTGCAACACGAACTAGACCAAAGTTCAGAGCTATTCATGTATCTTATCACAAGACCAATAAACTTTTTAGTACTGCAAAGTAACATTTTAACAGTAAATGACTTACATCTAGAGTAAAGTTAGTCCCTTGCACAGTGAAAGGTTGTGCCTCTGCTGGGCCACACATGATCAGCTGATATATTGCTCAAGATAACTGGCTTGCAATCAAGTTTTGCAGGGGTCAGATCATTATCTCACTTTAGAAAGGTTTTCCATTTGCCCTAGACACTTTCTCTTTTTTGGTCACTTCACAAAACACATTCACCTTAAACCTATAAGCAAAGAAATTCTCCAGTGCTCTGAGTTTGTTGTTCCCTTTTTCTGGACCCTGTCTTCAGGGTCATTCAAGTGTGGGTGAAGTTCTTAAAGAAGATTGCTTGGAGATATTGAATATTTATGAATTTCACAGGCATTCAAGAGTGGCTACACCTGGGGCTGGAAGCTGAGCAGCACAGAGGCTAAAGTATAAAGTAAGCTTGTAAAATTGAGAGAAGTTAAAAAGAATCATTTTTAATCAATCAAGAGTATACTGGGAGGCAGCGTAGTGTAGTGCTTAAGTGGGTGCTTTGCTGATGGTTTTGGATGCCATTGTAAATAAACATTTCTATTTTTTATTTATTTATTTGTTTGTTTTTGTTTTTTTTTGAGACAGAGCCTCAAGCTGTCACCCTGGATAGAGTGCTGTGGCATCACAGCTCACAGCAACCTCCAATTCCTGAGCTCAAACGAGTCTCTTGCCTCCACCTCCCAAGTAGCTGGGACTACAGGTGCCTGCCACAACGCCCGGCCATTTCTTGGTTGTAGCCGTCATTGTTGTTTGGCAGACCTGGGCTAGATTCGAACCCGCTAGCTCAGGTGTACGTGGCTGGCGCTTTAGCCCGTTGAGCCACAGGCGCCAAGCCTAAACATTTCTATTTAAGAGAAAAAATTCAGACAAGGAGGCTAGGTGCAGTGGCTCACACCCGTAATCCCAGCACTCTGGGAGGCTGAGGTGGATGGATTGCCTGAGTTCAGGATTTCAAGACCAGCCTGACCAAGAGTGAGATCCCGTCTTTACCAAAATCAGAAAAACTGGCTCGGTGCCTGTGGCTTAAGCGGCTAAGGCACCAGCCACATACAACTGAGCTGGCTGGTTCGAATCCAGCCCGGGGCCGCCAAACAACAATGATGGCTGCAACCCAAAAATAGACGGGGGTTGTGGCAGGTGCCTGTAATCCCAACTACTTAGGAGGCAGAGACAGGAGAATTGCTTGAGCCCAGGAGTTGGAGGTTGCTGTGAGCTGTGATGCCATGGCACTCTACCCAGGGCGACAGCTTGAGGCTCTGTCTCAAAATAAATATATAAATAAAATAAAATCAGAAAAACTGACTTGGCTCCTGCAGCTCAAGTGGCTAAGGCGCCAGCCACATACACCAGAGCTGGCTGGTTCGAATCCAACCCAGGCCTGCCAAACAGCGATGACAACTGCAACCAAAAAATGGCCAGGTGTTGTGGCAGGCACCTGTACTCCCAGCTACTTGGCAGGCTGAGGCAAGAGAATTGCTTAAGCCCAGGAGTTGGAGGTTGCTGTGAGCTGTAACGCCACAGTACTCTACCCAGGGCAACACTTGAGGCTCTGTCTCAATAAATAAATAAATAAAAATAAAATCAGATAAACTAGCCAGGCATAGTGGCGGGCGGCTGTCGTCCTAGCTACTTGAGAGACTGAGGTAAGAGGATCACTTGAGTTCAAGAGACTGAGGTTGCTGTGAGCTTTGATGCCATGATACTCCGCCCAGGGCAACAGAATGAGACTGTCTAAATAAATAAATAAGATAAAAAAAATTCAGACAGATCTTGTTTATAATACTAGCTTTCACCTTTGCAAAGTGCTACATGTACAAGGTAATTCACTGCAGTCTTATTTATGAAAACAAATGACTGAAAATATACTAATAGGGAACTAATTAAATAAATAGGGGTCTAACCATGTGGAAATTTACCCAAGTGGAAAAGCAAAATGCAGAGCAGTGTGTAAAGTATGTTACCCTTTTGGAAAAATAAAAAGGAGGGAAATATCTTTTATTTCATATTTGCTAGTTTAGAAAATAAAATATCTTTGGAAGAATATCCCAGGAAATAGCAAGATAGCTAGTGGAGGAGAAGTGGAAAAAGTGGCTGAAGAAAAAGACTGAAAGACAAGCTTCACGTTTTTCAATTTTAAACTATGCCACTTGTTCAAAGATTAAAAGAACAATTTTTTTTTTTTTTTGTAGAGTCAGAGTCCCACTTTATTGCCCTCGGTAGAGTGCCGTGGCGTCACACAGCTCACAGCAACCTCCAACTCCTGGCCTTAGGCGATTCTCTTGCCTCAGCCTCCCGAGTAGCTGAGACTAAAGGTGCCCACCACAACGCCCAGCTATTTTTTGGTTTGTTTTTGCAATTTGGCCGAGGCCGGGTTTGAACCCGCCACCCTCAGTATATAGGGCCGGCACCCTACTTGCTGAGCCACAGGCTCCGCCCCTAAAAGAACAATTTTTTTTTTTTTTGAGACAGAGACTCAAGCTGTCACCCTGGATAGAGTGCCATGGCATCACAGCTCACAGCAACCTCCAATTCCTGAGCTCAAGCGAGTCTCTTGCCTCCACCTCCCAAGTAGCTGGGACTACAGGCGCCCGCCACAACGCCTGGCCATTTTTTTTGATTGCAGCCGTCATTGTTGTTTGGCAGCCCGGGCTAGATTCGAACCCGCCAGCTCAGGTGTACATGGCTGGCGCCTTAGCCCGTTGAGCCACAGGCACTGAGCCTAAAAGAACAATTTTTTAAAGAAAAAGCAAGGGGCTGCATCTGGAGAAAGCTTAGCAAAAAGAAAAAGCTTTCAGCTTTCATTGTTACAAGCCACACATCCTGGAACATGTTATATTTAACCTCTGTAGGGCTCAGTGTCCTTATGTACAAGTGGGGATAACAATAGGTCCTATCACCTAGTTTTGTATGAGGATGATATGACTAAATATTAATGTGCATCAAAGTCTTGATTTTATATTTCCATTAGTTATATCATGCCTGGCACATACATACTAGATACATATTAGCTATGAATGTATATTTATTGGGATTCTGGTCATTCATGAGAGGAGGCATTTACTCCATATCTTATATTCCCACCTTAGTCTTCAGTAGCTCCACTCTCTAACAGTTCAAGTCAAAAAAAATTTTTTTTTTTTTTTTTTTTTTTAGAGTTAGAATCTCTCTTTATCGCTCTCGGCAGAGTGCTATGTCATCACAGCTCACAGCAATCTTCAGCTCTTGGGCTTAGGTGATTCTCTTGCCTTAGCCTCCCAAGTAGCTGAGACCACAGGCGCCCACCACAATGCTTGGCTATTTTTTTTTGTTTCAGTTTGGCTGCGGCCGGGTTTGAACCCTCCAGCCTTGGTATATGGGGCCAGCCCTACTCACTGAGCTACAGGTGCCGCCCCAAGGCAAAAATCTTGACATCATCCTGGAATCCTCTCTTTCTCTCACTCCACATTTAAACTGTTAACAAAATCTGTTGACATTATTTTCAAAATACCGAGGGTGCAAAAAAATCCCATATGCACATGTTAAGGAAGGAAAACCTACATTAAAATTGTAATACTCGGCTCGGCGCCTGTGGCTCAACTGGCTAAGGCACCAGCCATGTACACCTGAGCTGGTGAGTTCGAATCCAGCCCCGGCCTGCCAAACAACAATGACAGCTGCAACAACAAAAAAAATGGCTGGGCATTGTGGCGGGCGCCTGTAGTCCCAGCTACTTGGTAGACAGAGGCAAGAGACTCGCTTGAGCCCAGGAATTGGAGGTTGCTGTGAGCTGTGATGCCACAACCCTCTATCCAGGGTGATGGCTTGAGGCTCTGTCTCAAATAAATAAATAAATAAATAAATAAAATTGTAATACTCGGCTGGGTGCAGTGGCTCATGCTTGTAATCCTAGCACTGTGGGAGGCTGAGGCAGGTGGATTGCTTGAGCTCACGAGTTTGAGACCAGCCTGAGCAAAAGTGAGACCTGTCTCTACTAAAAATAGAAAATCTGAGACAAGAGGATCACTTGAGTCCAAGACTTGGAGGTTACTGTGAGCTATGATGCCACAGCACTCTACCCAGGGCAACACCTTGAGACTTGGTGTCAAAAAAAAAAGAAAGAAAGAAAGAAAGAAAAAATCGTAATGCTTAAGCCACTTTACTTTGCAATTATAAGAGGTGCTTAAACGTAATTTGTATCCATCTTTTGTTATCGGTATATATTATTATAATTCTAATTCAGTTTTTTCCTTTCTTAACATGTATATATATTTTTTGACCCCCTCTGTATTTTAGAAACTAAATCCTTTTCACCACTTCCTCTATACCACCCTGGTACAAACCATCACCTTCTCTTGCCTGACTTTCTACAATAGTCTCTAAACAAGTCTTGTATGGGACTCCCACCCTCCACCCCACTGCTAAACTTCTATTTTCAACACGGCTTCAGTAATCCTCTGCTCAAAACTCTCATAGTAAATCCAGGGTCTTTAAGACGTGATTCAGCCACAGTGCTTATATGATTTCATCTCCTACTCCTCTCCCCCTACGTGCTTCTGCCGGGACCACATACAGGTCTCCTGGCCACACACACGTTTGCCAAGACAGGAGATGGTGGCCGGACCCATTGTTATCTCCACTTATACATAGGGACACTGAGCCCTACAGAGGTTAAATAATATACTCCAGGATGTGTGGCTTGTAAAAAGGAAAGCTGAGATTCTCTTTTTCTTTTTGCTAAGTTTTCTACAGATGTAGTGGCTCACTTATAGCATCCTGGAAGGCTGAGGTGGGGGGATCGCTTGAGCTCAGGAGTTTGAGACGACTCTTGCAAAACCCTGTCTCTATTAAAAATAGAAAAATTAGCCAGGCATCATGGTGGAGGCCCATAGTCCCAGCTACTCTGAAGGGTGAAGCAGGAAGATCACTGGAGTCCAGGAGTTTGAAGTTGCTGTTAGCTAGGCTGATGCCATGGCATGCTACCCTGGGCTTCGTAGTGAGACGAGAGAGAGAGAAGAATTCCTACAACTCAATAAAAAGACAAACAACTCACTTTTGAAAATGGGAGATATATATATGAATACAGACTTTACCAAAGAAGGTAAGTAAGTGACCACATGAAAAGATGTTTAAAAGATGTTGTCTGGGAAACACAAACTGAAACTAATACCACTATACACCCACTAGAATAGCAAAATTTTAAAAATAGTGAGTATATGGAACACCAAGAACTCATATATTGTTGGTAGAAATTAGAACTTAAAATCATTTTAGGTTGTGTGAGGTGGCTCACACCTAAAATCCCAGCACTTTGGAAAGCTGAGGTGGGAAAATGGCTTGAAGCCAGGAGTTGGAGGCCAGCCTGGGCAACATCGCCAGACACCATCTCTATGAAAAATTTAAAAATTAGGCTTGAGCCAGTGGCGGCTTGGTGCTAGTGGCTCAAGCGACTCAGGTGCCAGACATATACCCTGAGCTGGAGGGTTCAAATCCAGCCCGGGCCCGCCAAACAACAATGACGGCTGCAACCAAAAAAAATAGCTGGGTGTTGTGGCAGGTGCCTGTAGTCTCAGCTACCTGGGAGGCGGAGGCAGAATTGCTTGACCCCAGGCGTTGGAGGTTGCTGTGAGCTGTGATGCCACAGCACTCTACCCAGGGTGACAGCTTGAGGCTCTATCTCAAAAACAAAAAAACAGAAAAATTAAAAAATTAGCCAAGTGCAGTGGCACATACTTGTGGTCCCAGCTACTCACGAGGCTGAGATAGAAGGATCGCTTGAGCCCAGGAGTTGGAGGTTACAGTGAACTGTTATGATGTCACTGTATTTCAGCCGGCGTTACAGAGCAAGACCCTGTCTTGAAAAAAAATGTCTTTTAATTAAAAAAATAAAAAAAAAGCATTCTGGCTCTGCGCCTGTGGCTCAACAGGCTAAGGTGCCAGCCACGTACACCTGAGCTGGTGGGTTTGAATCAAGCCCGGGCCTCCCAAACAACAATGATGGCTGCAACTCCCCGCCCTCCCAAAAAATAACCAGGCATTGTCGCGGGCTCCTGTAGTCCCAGCTACTTGGGAGGCAGAGGCAGGAGACTCACTTAAGCCCAGGAATTGGAGGTTGCTGTGAGCGTGATGCCACAGCACTCTATCCAGGATGACAGCTTGAGGCTCCGTCTCAAAAAAAAAAAAAAAAGTATTCTAAGGGAGCATTAATTCCATTTCTCTGGAGCCCGTGTTTTCCCCCAAAAATAAAAATATAAAAGAAAGAAAAGAAAAGCATTTTAGGAAAACCTAGTTATGACTGTCTTCTGAATATTCTTCACAGCAATCAACACACCATAGAGGCCAGCAAAGAGGAAAAAATGGGGGTGGGGGTTGGCATCACAGGAAAAATAGAAAAAGCTTTCCAAGGACAGAGTGGTGAATCAGAAGCACAGTGGGATAAAAGTAAATAATAGAGACAAGAGGAAAAGAGTAAGAGTCAGGCGCAAAATGTGAGCTACAAGAAGGGAAAAAAGGCAGTTAAGGCAGCGTCCATAGCTCAGTGGGTAGGGTGCCTGCCACATACACCGAAGCTGGTGGGTTTGAATCCGGCCTGGAGCAGCTAAAACAAAGACACTGCAACAATGCAACAAAAAAATAGCCTAGCTGGGCTCGGTGCCTGTGGCTCAATGGGCTAAGGCACCAGCCACGTACACCTGAGCTGGCAGGTTCGAATCCAGCCCGGGCCCGCCAAACAACAATGACAGCTGCAACCAAAAAATGGCCGGGTGTTGTGGCAGGCACCTGTAGTCCCAGCTACTTGGGAGGCACAGGCAGGAGACTCGCTTGAGCCCAGGAATTGGAGGTTGCTGTGAGCTGTGATGCTACAGCACTCTATCCAGGGTGACAGCTTGAGGCTCTGGCTCAAAAAAAAAAAAAAAAAAAAAGTAGCCTAGCTGGGGCTTGGCGCCTGTGGCTCAAGCAGCTAATGCGCCAGCCACATACACCTGAGCTGGTGGTTTGAATCCAGCCCGGGCCCGCCAAACAACGACAGCTGCAACCAAAAAATGGCCGGCATTGTGGTGGGCGCCTGTAGTCCCAGGTACTTGGGAGGCGGAGGCAAGAGACTCGCTTGAGCCCAGTAATTGGAGGTTGCTGTGAGCTGTGATGCCCCGGCACTCTATCTAGGGTGACAGCTTGAGGCTCTGTCTCCAAAAAAAAAAAAAAAAAAAGGGAGGTGCCTCAAGGAGTAGGGCACTGGCCCCATATGCCAGGGGTGGCAGGTTCAAACCCAGACCCAGCCAAAAACTATTAAAAAAAAAAAAAAAAACGAGAGAGAGACGATATAAAAAGTGCCTAACATAGTGCCTTATGGGATACACAGTATTCAAATATAGTCATTAACTATAAATCGGGGGGAATTGAAAAGAAAGGCCTGGTGTTCAATAACCATCACATTTATTGAAAAAAAAAGTTTCACTGTCCTAGTGATGTATAAATTAAATTGGTTATATAAGTGTTCTGTCTAAATCAGCACTACAGGTTGCTAATGCTAGTTTTCTAACCCTGTTGTTCTATTTTTATTTGAGTTTGCTATTGTTTTAGTTCGATTGTTGAGGCAGCAAGGAATAATCAGAATGTGACTGGGTTTGTCATTTCCCAGCAAGAAACATATGAGAGGCAAATGAGAACCCCTTGCTGAAAGGATTTTTTTAATCTGTAAAAATGAGAACGAATATTAAGTTCTCCACTTGTGGATTTAAAAAAGCTGCAATTTTGGCTCGGCGCCTGTGGCTCATCGGGCTAAGGTGCCAGCCATGTACACCTGAGCTGGCGGGTTCGAATCCAGCCCGAGCCTGCCAAACAACAACGACAGCTGCAACCAAAAATGGCCAGGCATTGTGGCGGGCGCCTGTATTCCCAACTACTTGGGAGGCAGAGGCAAGAGACTCGCTTGAGCCCAGGAATTGGAGGTTGCTGTGAGCTGTGATGCCACGGCACTCTATCCAAGGGACAGCTTGAGGCTCTGTCTCAAA
>CAUYRH010147526.1:0-25617 GCA_963574655.1 Perodicticus potto | reverse complement strand
CTTATTTTTTTTTTTTTTTTTTGAGACAGAGCCTCAAGCTGTCACTCTGGATAGAGTCCCGTGACATCACAGCTCACAGCAACCTCCAATTCCTGGGCTCAAGTGAGTCTCTTGCCTCCGCCTCCCACGTAGCTGGGACTACAGGCACTCGCCACAATGCCCGGCCATTTTTTGCTTGCAGCCGTCATTGTTGTTTGGCGGGCCCGGGCTGGATTCGAACCCGCCAGCTCAGGTGTACATGGCTGGCGCCTTAGCCCGCTGAGCCACAGGCGCCGAGCCAAGAAACTTCTTGAAGTTGAAATCAAATGCAAGGAACCTTAGTATATACATATTTTTTAAAAAACCAAAACACCAATTAATTTTGCCCTAAAATCTCCAAGGGTTCTTTAATGAGCTTCAGTTTCTAAAATAAGCAAAGGGTGTGAGAAACAAAGTCTAGAATTTATTAGAAGAAAAATGCCCCAGGGGGGCTTCTATATTTTTAATGTTGCCTTAAATACAAAAAAAAAAAAAAAAATACTGTTTTTGGAGAAAGAGATGCTCTTTTTTTTTTTGTAGAGACAGAGTCTCACTTTATCACCCTGGTTAGAGGGCCATGGCATCACACAGCTCACAGCAACCTCCAACTCCTGGGCCTAGGTGATTCTCTTGCCTCAGCCTCCCAAGTAGCTGGGACTACAGGCACCCACCACAACGCCCGGATAAGGAGATACTCTTTTAAAATTTAGAGTTTGGGCTGGGCCTGGTGGCTCACAGCTTAATTCAAGCACTCTGGGTGGCAGAGGCTGATGGATTGCTTGAGCTCAGGAGTTCTGAGGCCACCTGAGCAAGAGCGCAAGACCCCATCTATACTAAAGATAGAAAACCTAGCAGTTTTGTGGTGGGACCCCATAGTCCCAGTTACCTGGGAGGCTGAGGCAAGAGGATTGCTTGAGTCCAGGAGTTTGAGGTTGCTGTGAGCCATGATGTTAGGGCATTTCTAGCCTGGGGCAAGAGTGAGATTCTGTCTCAAAAAAAAATTTTTTTTTTCAAATTTTTGTCTCTGATTTTAAAATTACAATTAGCACAATCACTAAAGAAAATGTTACTTATCTTTTTCCATAAAACAGCTTAATGTTATCATTCACCTGAGCTGACAACTGAATTGAAAACATTCTCTAATCCTTAATATCCTTGAAAACAGCATGCTGTCTCTCAATTTCTTTCAAATACTAAGTCTTGGAAAAAAACATACCTTCTCTCATTTTCCGTTCAATGTTTGCTATTGTTGTAATCTAAGTAGACCTTTTTAAAAAAATGCAAAATTAAGTCCAACTCACAATTGAGTCTTACATCCTGTGGTCTTGGAATGTTAAAATATCATTCAAAACACACATTATAAACAAGTTTCCCAAATGACCATCTAGAGAGGAATGTGGCAAAAATCCAGAAACTATTGTAATATTTGGAACTAGCATAAGCACAAATAATCAGCGTGTTTTTTTGAAGAGGGGATTATGGGTTGCAGTTTTACAAACTCTACAAGGGATTTGCACAAGATGGGCAAAGCTAATTGCTACATCCATGTCCCTTCGAAAGAAAGCAAACTGCTTACAATGAATGAAGAGGAACAAGTACTAAGAGGATCATCTTAATAACTAATATTTGTTCATTATAACCATAATTTGAGAAAACATTCGGGCTTATAAACTCCTATAAAGTCAAGTTCAAAGCAGTGTGCTTGACAAGCCTGTTCTTAGCACATTAGTTTGGTATTATTAACACAGGAGACTGATCCAGGGCGGGAGGGTGATGTGGAAAGGGCATTGGCCAACGCCAAAAAATTATGTCAAGTTGGAAAAATCCAAATTTTAGAGACAGGAAGACCAGAGGAGTTATGGACATACAAAGTAATATTCTGAAGAAGTGCTTTTGAGAAAAAGGAAATGTGTGAAATAAATTTCAGTAAAATGAAGAGTAACCATATTAGAGACATTTAAAATCTAGGCTACAAAGAGAAAAAGTTAACTCAGAGAAAGCTGTTTTAGTACCTCAGAACATACATGCTTTACTATGTAAACATCATGTTTCTCTCCCACTCCAGAAAAAGGAAAGAAAATAACTCTAAAAAAAGAATGTAGAAATTAAATGCTTTATACTCAAAACATGAAATAATCAGGGTCAAGGCAGGGGTGGGAGAGCCAACCAGTCACATTTGAAAGTGATTTTTGTTAGAAGATTTTATTATAAGAATATCTCTTGTTTTTCTCATTTTATACCTCATTTAATTTTAATGGTTTATGAATTTATCAACTCTTCTGAACTTGTTTACAGAAACAGCCTTATCTAAACATCATCATCTATAAAAGATTACCCCAAATTTCAAACTTTTTTTACTACTATTAACACATAGTGTAGGTCTGTAGACTTCAATGGTATCTAATATTTTTCTGCCCATAAACAACTGAATGTGAGTAAATTTTACCACCTCTGTAATGTTTCAGTTTCAGTTTTCACATGTCATTCTGAGAAATTTTTTGAACTAATATAGCACCTTAGGCTGTTTTGCTTTTAATCATCATGAAAATGCATCATTTCACTGGGAGATGCCAAAAAAAAAAAAAAAAGCCTTCTGCATATAAATTATGCTAAATTTATAATACACAAATAGGAATTGCATTACCCTGGCCAAGCAGCTTCTCAGAAAAGATAGTTAAGATTGCTTTTAAAATAATTTGGCAATCATTGCCATTCCAAACAGATAATTATCTGTTAATATTAGCTCTGGTAATAATATATGATCTATCAGGCAAAATGAAGTGGGAAATTATTATATGTGATTTTAAGGATACTGAAACATTTATGCCAAATTTCTTCAACATACCCAACTTTCCCCACAGTAATTTTTTTTTTTTTGATGCAATCCTCTTAATGAACTTGAAGGATTCTTCTTAATGAAGAAGCAGGGTTTTTGGAAGAGTGAAAGTGGCATGAAATTGTAGGTTGATAGAAATAAAAAGGTTCTTGACTCAGAAGAAGAAAGATGGTTTTAAATCTGGTTTGTCCACTTTAGAACAGTGTGTCCTTAAGCAAATACTTGAACTGCGGGAACCTCACTTTTTTCCCCTTTAAAATAGGGATAAAAACATCCAATCTGTAGAACTGCCTGTATGCATAAGTAGTGTGGGGGGTTGGATTAGAAAAGTTAATAGTTGGTATCAGGCTTTGTCCTTTTATAATTGTCACTTAGAATTTGAATGCTCTTCACTGGCTTTTTCCCAGCTAGATTTTACCCCAAGAAAGGAGGAAATATTCAAGTCTGTACTTCTGAATGACCTTGGTATCTCCATAGTACTAGAGCCTAAAGAGTGAACTTAAAATTGTAAATGCTGTTATTCTCTACTCCTATTATTTAAAAATCTTCCTTCAAGAAATGCAAACATAGGCCAGGTGTAGTGGCTCACACCTGTAATCTTAGCACTTTGGGAGACCAACAGGGGAGGATTACCTAAACTGAGTTCAGACCAGCCTCAGCAAGAATGAGACCCCGAATCTACTAAAAATAGAAAAACTAGTTGGGTGTTGTGGTGGGTGCCTGAGGCTGAGGCAGGAAGATCACTTGAATGTAGGAATTTGAAGTTGCAGAGTGAGACTCACTCTCTCTCTCTCTCACACACACACCAAAAAAACCCCCAAAGAAATGTAAACTTAGGCTTGGCGCCTGTGGCTCAAGCGGCTAAGGTGCCAGCCACATAAACCTGAGCTGGTGGGTTCGAATCCAGCCCAGGCCCACCAAACAACAATGACAGCTACAACCAAAAAAAAAAGAAAAAAAAAAATAGTCGGGTTTTGTGACAGGCGCCTGTAGTCCAAGCTATCTGGGAGGCAAAATCAGGAGACTCGCTTGAGCCCAGGAACTGGAGGTTGCTGTGAGCTGTGATGCCACGACACTCTCCCCAGAGTGACAGCTTGAGGCTCTGTCTCAAAAAAAAAAAAAAAAAGAAAGAAATCCAAACTTAAAGCATCTTGGGCCCTTGGGCCATTCCATAAATGGAATTTACTATTAAGTAAAAGGAATTTACTATTCCAGGGCAGGTGACCTGAATAAGTCTGCTTACCTCTCTCTCCAGCACTGATCACTCCTGATTATTTTCTTTCATAGCTTTTTATCATTATTTAAAGTGTCTTACTTGGGCATCACCTGTGGCTCAGTGAGTAGGGTACCAGCCCCATATACTGAGTGTTGCGGGTTCAAACCAGGCCCCGGCCAAACTGCAATAAAAAATAGCTGGGCGTTGTGGCAGGTGCCTGTAGTCCCAGCTACTTGGGAGGCTGAGGCAAGAGAATTGCCTAAGCTCAGGAGTTGAAGGTTGCTGTGAACTGTGTGATACCACGGCACTCTACCAAGGGTGATAAAGCAAGACTGTCTCTACAAAAAATAATAATAATAATAAAATGTCTTACTTATTTGTTTGCCCTTTTTATTGGATATGTCTCTGTATTTGAATACTTGAACGCAAGTCTCCCTGAAGGCAGTGACCTGGCCCCTCTTATTCACCTCTGTTTCTTCAGAGCTTATAACAGGGGCTAGCTCATCCTGTTCAGCAAATATTTCTTTTTTGATTCAATGGAAGACAGAGGAAGATTCAATAAGATGAAAGTGGGACAGGATAAATCAAGCTATCGGGGTCCTGAGTCATTTCAGTGTTTGATAGAGTACAGGCTATAGACAGACAACACAACTATCCGATGGCAAATTTAGAAGGTTGTACCAAGACAGACTTAGTTTATCTTGCCTGTGGTTCTGGAGAGAGTCCCTCATGGTCAAGTTCTTAAGAAAGTTATAAAGGAATGCCCTGAAACATCCAAACAGGGAGGGGACTGATGATCCAACATCTGCACCGAGCCAAGCATTTTGCAATGCATGTTACATGTGGTACTTATTATTCACTATAAACAGATGAGGTGAGTAGAATTATCCTCCTTTTGCAAATGGTCCCAGAAGTTAAGGAACATACCCAAGGATTCCCAGCGGGTATGAAGTAAGATCTAACTCGGCCTCCTGCATCATGTGGCCTCTGGAAAGTTCCTCTAATAACTGCATGAGTCCAAATTAAAATCATGGATCTTGCTATATTTGGTTTAGATTCTTTTTTCAGCTTCTATTTTGTGCTGGGGATACTAACTTTGATGGCTGTAAAAGAAAGTTGTTTATAGAATATTCCTGGAATGATATTCAATAAACTGGTTATAGGGTTTTCTTGAAGGAGGCAAATGGTTCCCTAGAGACTAAGGCCAGAAAGAGTCTTACTTTTATGTGCGTTTAGGGCTCCCAGACAAAATATACCATGTCCACTTAAATTTTAATAACAGATAAACAACAAATTAATTTTTAGAATAAGTATGTCTCCAAAACTGCATGAGACAAATTTGGTGCCGGCCATATACGATGCTGGAAGGTTCGAACCTGGCTTGCTCAACAAAAATAACAAGTACAACAAAAAAATAGAGCCAGTTGTTGTGGTGGGTGCCTGTAGTCCCAGCTACTTGGGAGGCTGAGGCAAGAGAACCACTTGAGCCCAAGAGTTTGAGGTTATTGTCAGCTATGATGCAATGGCACTCTACCAAGGGTGACAAAGTAAGACTCTGTCTAATAAAAAAAAAAGGTTGAGCATGGTGGCATGTGCCTATAGTCCCAGCTACTCAGGAGGCTGATTGCTTGAGTCCAGGAGTTCAAGGTTACAGTGAGCTACGATTGGGTCACTGCACTCTAACCTGGTTGATAGAGCAAGACTTTGTCTCTAAAAACAATTTATAAAATATTAAATAAATTAAATTAAATTAAAATGGTTATGTCCCACCAGCAATGAGAGTTTCAATTTTCCACATCTGTTTTTTTGAGACAGAGTCTCACTGTGTTGCCCTTGGTAGAGTGTTGTGGCATCACAGCTCACAGCAACCTCAAACTCTTGGGTTTAAGCAATTCCCAGCTTCCCAAGTAGCTGGGACCCCCAATTCTATTCAGTTGATCTATATGTTTATTCTTTTTCTTTTTTATTTATTTATTTTTTTTGTTAGAGACAGAGTCTCACTTTGTCGCCCTTGGTAGAGTGCTGTGGCATCACACAGCTCACCGCAACCTCCAACTCCTGGGCTTAGGTGATTCTCTTGCCTCAGTCTCCTGAACAGCTGGGACTATAGGTGCCTGCCACAACACCTGTCTATTTTTCTGTTTTGCAGTTCAGTTGAGGCCGGGTTCGGTATATGGGGCCGATGCCCTACTCAGTGAGCCACAGGCGCTGCCCTATATGTTTATTTTTATGCTAGTACCACACAGTCTTGATTTCTATGGCTTTACAGGAAGTTTGAAATGGGGAAATGTCAGTCTTCCAACTTTGATCTTCTTTTACAAGATTATTTGGCTATTCCTTGAATTTCCAGATGAATTTCTGCCAAATGGCCAGTTTGGATTTCGATAGTGATTGCCTTGAGTCTGTGAATTAATTTGGGGAGCATTGCCATCTTAATAACAGTATGTATCTACAGTATCTTTTTTTGAAGACAGAATCTTGTTCTGTCAACCGTGATAGAGTGCAGTGGCATCCTCATAGCTAATTGCAGCCTCAAACTCCTGGGTTCAAGGGATCTGCCTGCCTCAGCCTCAAAAGTAGCTGTTACTATATGTGCTTGTCACCACATCTGGCTAATTTTTTTTATTTTTCGAGAGACAGGGTCTCACTATGTTGCTCAGCCTTTTATTCCTTTTTTTCTTCCCACTCCATCCTCTTTTTTTTTTCTTTTTTTTTTGAGACAGAGTCTCACTTTGTCACCCTTGGCAGAGTGCTGTGGCATCATAGCTCACAGTAATCTCAAACTCTTGGGCTCATGCGATTTTCTTGTCAGCCTCCCTATCTTTTCTTCTTTTTGATGATATTGGAAATGGTTTTGTTTTGTTCATTTGATTTTCAGATTGTTTTATTGCAAACATGGAATACAACTTATTTTTGTATATTGATCTTATATCCCGTAACTTTGCTGAATTTGTTTATTAGTTGTACAGGTAATTTTTCTTTGGTAGAGTTCCTAGAATTTTCTTTTTACAAGATTATGCCATTTGCAAAGATAATTTAACTTCTTCCTTTCCAATCTCATGTCTTTCGTTTCATTTTCTTGTCTAATTGTTTGTCTAGAACCTTCAGTACAATGTTGAGTAGAAGTGATGAGCATAGAAATCTTTCTCTTCTTCCTATGATGTTAGCTGTGGGGTTACTATAGATGACCTTTATCAGGTTTGGATAATTCACTTCTATTCTTGGTTTTCTGGACATTTCCTAGGATTCTGTGAAGATTTTTTTTTTTTGGCTATATTTATAAGAGGCATTGGTCTATAGTTTTCTTTTCTTTAGTGAAATGTTTTTTAAAATAATAGATGTGTGCACAGCGCCTATGGCTCAGTGGGTAGGGCGCCAGCCCCATATACCGAGGGTGGCGGGTTCAAACCTGGCTCTGGCCAAAACTGCAAAAAAATAAATAAATAAAATAAAATAATAGATGTGGCAGAAAATCCAATGGATATTAGGTCTTTACCCTGCCTTAGTGACTCATCTTTAGTAAGTAGCTACTACTTTACTGTTAGTAGTTTATATGATTTTTAAAAAATTAAATATGTCAGTTATTTAAAAATAAATCTTTTGCATTCATTATCATTTATACTTTTGTAAGTAGTGTTCATAATTTACTAATTATTTATTAAAATTATAATTGGATACTCTGAGTACTTGACACAAAATATTCTCTATTAGCTTATAATACTAAAAATAATTAAAATTTATACAGTTAAAAAGAGAACTCCCCGGTGATCATAAATATTATTTCTACAAGTATGACATGTGCAAGTCATATCCTCTGAAGCTCCTGTATAAGAACAGGTATAAAACTACCTACCCTTGGGCGGTGCCTGCCCTCAGTGAGTAAGGCGCTAGCCCCATATACTGAGGGTGGCGGGTTCAAACCCGGTCCCAGTCAAACTGCAATAAAAAATAGTCAGACACTGTGGCAGGCACCTGTAGTCCCAGCTACTTGGGAAGCTGAGACAAGAGAATTGCCTAAGCCCAGGAGTTGGAGGTTGCTGTGAGTTGTGATGCTACAGCACTCTACCGTGGGCTATAAACTGAGACTCTGTCTCAAAAAAAAAAAAAAAAAAATTACCTACCCTTGGCATTGATGTCCTGATGGTTGACTGAGATGACTGATATCCAGGAGAGGGCTTGGGCCAGTGTAGACTCAATCATAATTACTTTGTCACGTTGCAAAGTGTATATTACAACATGCCTTTAACTAGAAGGATTACATGTTAGCTTGGGATACAACCTTTTGAAAACTCTCTACTGCATAAAAAATACCTGTTTGTAATTTATTTTTCAACAGTTATCTTTCAGTTCCTAAGTGCTTTTTTTTTTTTTTTGCCTAGATTCTGTGATTTGTTGCTTTTTTCAGAAACTTGGAAAGTACCATGCAAATACCAATATATCTGTGCTAGTTAAAAATAAAATACTGTCTGCTTTTGAAGGAAACTATGATGCTAGGTAGGTAAAAGTGCTTAATGACAATCAGATTTGCATTTCATAAGAACACTTCTGGAGAACTTCAGACATGAGACAAGTCGTAGCCAAATGTTTCTCCTATTTGATAGTTTATAAAGAGTAATTCTGAGGGTAGAATGTAGGCCATGTGTTTGGAAAGCTGGAAGAAAAAAAAAAGGCGTGCACAAATTTACAAATTTTTCCAAAGTACTAAAATGGAGGGCAACTTATAATTAAGATCTTGAGAAATGGTTTTCTATAAGTACAATATTAATAATACTCTTAATATATTTTACCTCCCATAGGATGCTAATCATGATAGAACTTAGTTAAATAATCATTTAAGTAGCAAAAACTATATACAAGAGAATGCTAGTTATAATACCTAATATGGAGTCTTTAAGGATTCCTTAAATAGAAAGTTTCTCAAATGCATTTACAAATAAAATACATCCTTATTAGACTGAGATGAAACTTTTAAGACAGTTTTATTGCATTAAACTTAAGTCTGTACTCAGTGTGTATTAATAGTTTAATTGGATGTTATCTTACAGTAATTTTACAAGTTTTTTTTTTTTGTAGAGACAGAGTCTCACTTTGTCACACTTGGTACAGTGCCATGGAGTCACAGCTCACAGCAACCTCCAGCTCCTGGGCTTAGGCAATTCTCTTGCCTCAGCCTCGCGAGTAGCTGGGACTACAGGCGCCTGCCACAACGCCCGGCTATTTTTTGATGCAGTTTGGCAGGGGCCAGGTTTGAACCCGCCACCCTGGGTGTATGCAGCTGGCGCCCTACTTGCTGAGCCACAGGCACCACCCTACAAGTTTTTTTTTTAGAGATAGAGTCTCATTTTGTTGCCCTCGGTAGAGTGCCGTGGTGTCACAGCTCACAACAACCTTCAACTCTTGGGTTTAGGCAATTCTCTTGTCTCAGCCTCCTGAGTAGCTGGGACCACAGGCACCTACCACAATGCCCCGCTATTTTTTTTTTTTTTTTTTTGAGACAGAGCCTCAAGCTGCCACCCTAGATAGAGTGCTGTGGCATCACAGCTCACAGCTCACAGCAACCTCCAATTCCTGGGCTCAAGTGAGTCTCCTGCCTCTGCCTCCCAAGTAGCTGGGACCACAGGCGCCCGCCACAATGCCCGGCCATTTTTTGGTTGCAGCCATCATTGTTTGGCACCCGGGCTGGATTTGAACCCGCCAACTCAGGTGTACGTGGCTGGTGCCTTAGCCCATTGAGCCACAGGCGCCGAGCCAGCCCCACTATTTTTTTTGTAGAGACAGAGTCTCACTTTATCACCCTCAATAGAGGGCCGTGGCGTCACACAGCTCACAGCAACCTCCAACTCCTGGGCTTAGGCAATTCTCTTGCCTCAGCCTCCCAAGTAGCTGGGACTACAGGCGCCCAATGCCCAGCTATTTTTTTTTGCAGTTTGGCAGGGGCCGGTTTGAACCCACCACCCTCATTATATGAGGCTGGCCCCCTACTCACTGAGCCACAGGCACCACCCAAATTTTACAAGAAAAAAAATTCCAACATCTTTACATGACAATTAAAATGTTAAAAATTAGGGCCGCGCCTGTGGCTCATCGAGTAGGGCGCCGGCCCCATATACCGAGGGTGGCAGGTTCAAACCCAGCCTCGCCGAACTGCAAAAACAGAAAAATGGCCGGCCGTTGTGGTGGGGCCCTGTAGTTCCAGCTACTCGGGAGGCTGAGGCAAGAGAATCACCTAAGCCCTGGAGTTGGGAGTTTGCTGTGAGCTGTGTGACGCCACGGCACTCTACTGAGGGCGATAAAGTGAGACTCTGTCTCTACAAAAAAAAAATAATAATAATGAAAAATTAAAAAAAAAAGTTAAAAATTAATTAAAATTACATGCTGGGTGTGGTGGCTCATGCCTGTAATCCTAGCACTCTGGGAGGCCAAAGTGAGTGGATTGCTTGAGCTCATAAGTTCCAGACCAGCTTGAGCAAAAATGAGACCCTATGACTATTAAAAATAGAAAATCTGAGGTGAGAGAATTGCTTGAGCCCAAGAGTTTGAGGATGCTGTGAGCTATGATGCCACAGTACTCAACCCAGGGCGATAGCTTGAGACTCTGTCTAAAAAATAATAATAATAATTAAAATATTGATATAAGGGTAATAGCAATCACTAAATGAAACAATGTTCAACTTTGATTATGATGGTCCAGTGGGTTTTCAATTACTTAGCTATCTTTGACAGAGTTAGATATTTCACAAAGGGAAATTGTTTGACATCCCTCTATTTGTCAGTGCTTGAATAGACAAGATCCAAAATTGATCTTCTTAGTCCTTAGTCTGTTTTGGACAAGGGTGCTAGCCACAAAGGCCATATCTACAAGTCATTATCATTACACTATCTATGACACAAAACAATACAGTTACAAAGGTGAAACCTTTCTGGTAGGCTTTTTTTGAAAAAGTGATAAAGGCCATCTGTGTACAAGGTTAATAGTAACACAAACTACAGGAGAAAATGCAGGGTTCTCTTTTTTTTTTTTTTGGTCTGCTGATTTGCTATATTAACCAGAGTCAAATATTTAAAAATAAATAGACCAATTGATATTAAAGACCATGACTTTACTTAAAGATAATTCTTTCAATTTAATTATCCACATAATTATCTAATTTGATCCATGCAATAAACTCTATGGCAAGTGGTATTAGTCCATCTGATAAGAAAACTGAGTATGGGTTTGGCGCCTGTAGCTCAAGCAGCTCTAATGTATGCCTGCTACATAAATCAGAGCTGGTGGGTTTGAATCCAGCCTGCCAAACAACAATGACAACTACAACCAAAAATTAGCTGGGCATTGTGGCAGGCACCTAGTCCCAGCTACTTGGGAGGCTGAGGCAAGAGAATCGCTTAAGCCCAGAAGTTAGAGGTTGCTGTGAGCTGTGATGTCACAGCACTCTACCCAGGGTGACAGCTTGAGGCTCTGTCTCAAAAAAACATAATAATAAAATTGAGTATGAGTATGGGCAGGAGAATTTCCTGAGGGAAGTAAGATTTACTGAGTGCCTACTGTGTACCCAGTTATTTCATGAACTAGCTCATCAATTCTCAAAATGACCCTATTGGGTCATTTACATTCTCCATTTGCAGGTGAGGAAAAATGACTTTGTCCACAGTTGGCCAACTGGTCAGCGGTGGAGGTCCTAGACCTCAAAAATGGAGCAAGTTCAATGCTCTTTCATTTATACCCCAGCTGTTTTTTTTTTTTTAACTACGGGTTTAACATTGGCTTAAAGCAGAAACAAAACTCAATGCAATATATGATACATGACAAAAGGGGAAAATTTAGGAAATTAAAATTGAAACATATTTCCTTATAAACAGATAACTGAAATTTTATGATTCATATGGTGTTGTCATTTCTTGTACAGATAGTGTTAACAGGCTTTATCTTGTTCATGTTAGAAAAAGAACAAAATAGATCAATCACACATGGAAACATTTTCTTCCAATTACATTAGCTACAAAAACTTCTGACAAACCATTTGATTTGTACACGTTCTTCTCACCAAATGTGCATTTGATTTCATTTATGTTCCACATCACAAGAATAAATGGCCCGTTCATTTTCTTGCCTTACTTTCCTGAACTGCTACACATGTTAGCAAGCTAAATAAAACTTAACCCAGGCCTGCAAAAAAAACCCCAAATTGTCAGGGCCAAAGAATCCTGTGAAAAAATTAAACATAATTAGAAAGAAAAGGGTATTTATTTTTGTTTCTTAAGTTCTCTTGAAGCTCACTCCATGCTTCATTTTCAATGTTCTCTTTGTTTCTTTTAATCCTGGAGTTAGAGCTTATTTTCCTTATAGAGTTGCATCATCTGATGGAACCTGCCTTGGCATTCTTTCAGTCTCCCATATATTTTACTAACCTTGATTAACACATGCTAGAAAATGATAGAGATGATGTGAAGAATGCATGAGAGGCAGAAAAATGAGCACAAAAACATGAGCTCAGAAACATCTGTGGAGTATGTGGCTCCTAATTTCTGATGTGAGTTATCAGCAAAGTAGGCCCCTATACAATCTGATCTCATGAAACCCTGCTTTATATCCTCAGAGGCTCCCTTTGGCCATCGACAGCAGGTTTCCCAAAGTTTTTGGGCATGTGAGCCTCTTGTAAATAAAATAATAATAATAATGATTGTCCTTTCTGAGTGAGAAATGATAAAGAAATGGATTAACACCAATCTGGACAAAATCATCCTATTTGGCCATTTTAACCTTGATTTTTGAAGTGTTAAGGACATTTTGACACACTGAAAGAATTTTGATGAAATAAATGCAAGTTATGGATCTGTTGAATAAAAATAATAAAAACTAATACTATGGTAGCAATTATGTTATAGCATTGTGTCAGTCCAATTCAACACAAATTAATAACACCTACTCAGTCCATTTGTGTTGAACTGAAGGACCTGGGGAGGCCAACACCAGCAAGCACTCTGCAAGGAGAAACAGGGGTATGGCCCCCTCCAATGTTCCTCACTGGCTTTTATTGAAATCTCAGGTATGAGAAAATATAGTGCAGCAACAAGCTTCAAAGAGAGACTAAAGGTTAAAAAAACAAGTAGTTGTACAGCACCCATAGCTCAGTGGGTAGGGGGCCAGCCATATACAGAGAGGCTGGTGGTTTTGAACTTGGCCCAGGCCAGTTACAACAACAACCACAACTGCAACAACAACAAAAATAGCCAGGTGTTGTGGTGGGCACCTGTAGTCCCAGTTACTTGCAAGCCTGAGGCAAAAAGAATCGTTTAAGCCCAAGAGTCTGAAGATGCTGTTAGCTATGATGCCCTGGCACTCTACCCAGGGCAACAGGTTAAGACTCTGTCTCAGAAACAAAAACAAGTAGTTTATTTTTAGTTTCATGATTAAACTCTTAACACATTCTGTTACCCCATTTCTGTTTTATTACTGCTAGTATATGATTTAGGGCTGGGACAGTATGCTGTGACTAGTGAGTATTGTTTTTAGTACTCAGGACCATCAGTGATGCTTGGCTTTTTTCCAGATTCTCTGTCCCCAGTGCCTAGCATGCTCTATCCTACATTTCCCCCAATTTTGTTTTTTAGAGCAGATTGAATTTATTTTAATTAATAAATTAATTTTTTTGTAGAGACAGTCTTACTTTATCACCCTCGGTAGAGTGCTGTGACATCTTAGCTCACAGCCACCCCCAACTCCTGGGCTTAGGTGATTCTCTTGCCTCCCGCTATTCTTTGTTGCAGTTTGGCTGGGGCGGGCTTGAACTCGCCACCCTCAGTATATGGGGCCGGCACCCTACCCACTGAACCACAGGTGCTGCCCCAGATTGAATTTATTAAAGGGAAATGCAGAAGAGGGGTTTTAAGTAGGTTATTTATTTATTTATTTATCTTATTCTTTTTTTTGTAGAGACAGAGTCTCACTTTATCGCCCTCGGTAGAGGGCCGTGGTGTCACACAGCTCACAGCAACCTCCAACTCCTGGGCTTAGGTGATTCTCTTGCCTCAGCCTCCTGAGTAGGTGCCCGCCACAACACCCGGCTATTTTTCTGTTTTGCAGTTCGGCCGAGGCCGGGTTTGAACCCGGCACCTTTGGTATATGGAGCCGGTGTCCTACTTGATGAGCCACAGGCGCCGCCCTTTATTTATTTTTTTGAGACAGAGCCTCAAACTGTCACCCTGGGTAGAGTGCTTTGACATCACAGCTCACAGCAACCTCCAATTCCTGGGCTCGAGTGAGTCTCTTGCCTCTGCCTCCCAAGTAGCTAGGACTACAGGCGCCCGCCACAACGCCCAGCTATTTTTTTTTCGTTGCAGCCGTCATTGTTGTTTGGCAGGCCCGGGCTGGATTCAAACCTGCCAGCTCAGTTGTACGTGGCTAGCGCCTTAGCCCGTTGAGCCACAGGCGCAGAGCCTAAGTAGGTTGTTTTAAAAATAACCCGTTAGTATAATATGACCACATCTGTCTATGCATGTTAGAACGTTTCTGAGATATTGATTAGCTTCTATTCCAAGGGAATTTATTTGTAACCTGTCCCCACAACATTATTCTATGTGCTTTAAACATAGTAACACTTTGAATTCTCATGACAGATCTATGAATTAGGAGCTATTATTTCTATTTTACAGATAAAGAAACAGGCACTATAGGTTAAATAACTTGTGTAAGATCATACAGCTAGCAATATTGAAATGTGCCGCTATGTTTAAACAACCATAGTAAACTGTAATGACCCCCTCACAAGCTGCTAATTGCTTCACATTCTCTTTGGATACATACTTTGGGATTCCTAAATTCATCCCTTTTACTATTCAAATAGTTCATTTATTGATTAAAAACAAAAACAAAAAAAACTACTTGCTATTACTCCCTTTGATGAGAAACTCCCAGAGAAAGGTTATACCCAATTTTATAACAAAGATTCTCTAAACTTGGTACATGGGCAGTTTGCATAAGAATCTCTGACTAGGCTTGGGGCCTATAGCTCAAACAGCTAAGGCGCCAACCACATACACCTGAGCTGGCGTGTTTGAATCCAGCCAGGGCCCTGCCAAACAACGATGAAGGTTGCAACCAAAAAATAGCCGGGCGTTGTGGCGGGTGCCTGTAGTCCCAACTACTTGGGAGGCAGAGGCAGGAGAATCGCTTGAGACCAGGAGTTGGAGGTTGCTGTGAGCTGCAACAGGGCGACAGCTTAAGGCTCTGTCTCAAAAAAAAAAAAAAAATCTCTGACTAGCCAGCTTTAAAGGCCTAGTCCTTGGCTTCAGCCTAGATTTTCTCATTTAGCATCTTAGGGAGTGGGTGACCCAGGTGATTATGATGACCACTAACTTTTGAGGACCCTAGTTCTGCCAGGCCCTTCTTACAACCTTGCTTAGGATACCCATCTCTCTTCTGCATGCACCAACCCCCCATCTGGAATTCCCCTGAACAGGAGATGCTCTTTCACACCTTGCACCCTGAGCATGCTGTTTCCTGTGCTTGTCATGCTTCCTCCTCCTCTGGGTGTCCTTTGAACTTCCACTGCAGTTAAGAGTCTGCTCAAAAGATAACTCCACGATGGCTTCCTGGGCCTATCAGGCAAGAGTTAGTTAGGCATTTCATCCATTGTAGAAGTTAAACTCATGTCTCTATCCTAGAATAGGATTACGCTGCAACTGCTCTGTGTACCCTGGGTTCTTTGCACTATCCATGTTTGTCAGACACCAAAGCTGATGCCTGACCTGCAGTGGTGGGAACTCTAAACATGCTGTTTGAATAGACCAGGAGTTAGTATGGCTGTTTCAATTCAACTGACATGATAAATCATGTACATCAATTCTTTTGAAAAGCAGTTCTACGAATGTGGAAGAAAAAATTTTATTTGGTCAATTTTTTTTTGTCTTATCACACATTTATTCCTTTTCTTCCTCCTCTACCCCACCTTTTTTATGTTTTACATTTTGAGTAGTCAATAGATGCACAAGGTACAAAATTCAGAAGACCCAGGACATCATACTGTGAGAAGGGCCACTGCTCTACCCATGTCCTCCAACTGTTTCTATTTTACAGATAAAGAAACTGAGGCACTATAGGTTAAATAACTTGTGTAAGATCATACAGGTAGTAATATTGAAAAGTGCCATTATTATTGAAAAGGAGGCAATCACACACAGACAAATAAGTATGTATTTATCTTTTTACTGTAAATTTTGCCAAAAAATGGTTTCCATAAAGATTACATTTTCACTCCTATTAGCAACCCATGAAAATATTTGTTTCTTTACATCCTGCTAATAGTCTTTTCTTTCCTGAGGTTCTAGAATGGGAAGTATAGGAAACGCTAAGTAAGTGCAGCCTTAATACAAGAAAAAATTGTTTTTTGCAGAAAGCTAACACAGGTGGTTTTTCTTGTGGGCTTTTTTCCTCCTCCCCAGGCAGTGTGCTACTGGGGCATGCACTGATGGTCTAAACCAAATATCGTTTTGAACCCTAGAAAGCCTAGAGAGTGTTCAGAATCACTTCTGCTCTCCTCCAATGTGGAGGACATTCTATATTCATTCTACGCATACTAAAATGCACCAGGCATCATTCTAGTGGCTAAGGCTTTAATAATGAATAAAAGAGACAAAAGTCCCTGTCCTCACTGAGATTATATCATAGGAGGAGGCAGATTGTAAGCTCAAAACACAACTAGGATATATGGTATGACAGGTTATGGTAAATGCCATGGGGAAAAAAATGGAGTCACTCTTGTGACGGGTGGTCAGAGAAAGCCTCACTGAGGAGGTGACATTTGAGCAAAGACCTAAAGGAGTTAGGGAATGAGTCACAGGATGTCTGAGGGAAGAGCAATTCCAGGTAGCAGAAAGAGCAGAGGATGTGTTGGTGTGTCCCAGATACAGCAAGGAAGGCAACTGATTAGAGCTCAGTGAGAGGAAAAAGAGGAGGCAGTAAGGGTAGAGAAGTGGTGGCGGCAGTCGGAGTTGGCTGCCAGCTAGATTTTGCAGGTCCTCATAGTGAAATGAAAAAACCACTAGAGAATTCTAGAATGCTCCACAGAGAACAGACTCAGGGAAGGCAGGAATGGAAGGAAGGATAGATGGATGGGTTAGCGGTCTTCTTTAAACTAGGTGGGAAATGAGATGGTTTACACTGGACTGGTAGCCAAAGACATGTGAAAGTATTTGGATTGTGGTATGTTTCAAAGGTAGAGCCAGAATGATTTTCTGATTGAATCCTGAGTGTGAGAGAGAAAGGAGGCAAGAGGTTCTTGGCTTACATAAATGGAAGAATGCAGTGCCCTTTACTGAGATGGGAAATAGTTACAGGCAAACCATGTTTAAGGTGAAAATGAGGAGTTATGATTACAGTTGTGGTTACCATGGCTTTCCAAGGACCTGGGGCTCTCAGTAGGCCACAGTTCCACATGAGATCAGTGTCCTGGACTACACCATGACCAAAGTACCTTCTTGGGATTAAGGCTCTAAGGACATTGTCCTACTCCTGAGCCATCCTGTTCCAAATCAGACATAAACTGAGATATTATTTCAATGTTCTTAAATTCTTTTGTATGAAAAATATAATAAAAAAATAGGCAAACACACACAGAGACATCCTTAAAAATTGTGGAAACAACTCAAAAACTCATTGTCCAACAAATATAAAAATTCAATTCTATTCTACATTTGTGGGTCTATATTATCAGCAAGATAAAATTCCGATGTCTGGCTAGCCTGGTATAGAAACCACCCTAGGGACAACCTAAAATGTGCCTGCCAGAAGAATGTGACCAGGAACTCATTGGACAGATAAATGATCCAAAAAGGAGGGATGCATTTACAAGTAGTCACTAAAGCACCTGACGAAACAATATCTAAAATGGGACATGTCAACAAAAAATATGGAAAAGTGAAGGAAAGCAAAACCAATATTTCAAGTCATATTAGTGGGAGAGAAAAAGGAACAGAAACTGATCTAGGGACTACTTCAAAAAGCTAAGAAGAGAGACTGGAGGAAAGGAATGAAAAAATCGTGCGTCTGAACAGTGGTAGAGTCTTTACAAGGCAGCAGTGAGAGACTGCAGAGCAGCATTTTTTTTCCCACCCGACTCACAAGGCTGGAAAGTAGATTAGCAAGAAAACAACCGACTGCGACAGGAGAGCAGCTAAGGGAATCGCAGCTAGTTTTAAAGCACGTGAAGTGGTGGCCAGACTAGGTGACTCAGAGGCATGACTCAAACCCGACATCGAGGCCGTCTGTCAGCTCCCGGAGGCGGGGGGCGCAGCGTCTAACACATTTTAGGAAAGTACCAGGCTCGTGGAGGCCCACCGGCACCCTCCCCGGGAGATCGGCCCTGGAGCCTGACCTCTCACCCTCTCAGCCAGAAGCAGAGTCTACTCTCCCAGCTTCCCCTTCTTTCTTTAGGATTCCCCCCTCGCCTTTCTTCGACCCAGCGTCTCCGGGCTTGTGCCAAGAGCTCCAGGCCTCGGGTCTCCGCCCCTGCCGCCTCCGCCTCGCGCACCCAGCCACGCGCCCACCCGCCCCGCCTCCACGGCGCGCCGCTCCCTGCCCACACTGCCCGCGCCTGCCGCCTGCCGCCTGGGCACGCGCGGCACGAACAGCGCCCGGAGCTGCGCTAGACAAACACCTGTCCCGCCAGGGCTCGCTCCGCGAGATTTGAGGATAGGCACAGGCAACAGAGGGCGCGTTCTCGCGAGGTTTAGGAAATTTCCCACGGCCCGTGTTGTGTCTGAGCCGAGTAGTGGAAGGCGGTGGGAAGGAGTTGTAGCGTGAGACTGGGCTGCCCGCATTGGGCACATGCGCAATGCCGCTCGCGCGTGCCGCGCCAATCCTGCAGCGCCTTCAGCAGGTTTCGGGCGAAGGATTCCAGTTGTCCGGGTTTTAGGGCTCCCTGCGGGAGGCAGCGCTGAATCTGGGAATCTCTAGGGAAGGAAAGGGGAAGGGAGGAGGGATAAAGGGGGGACTGCAGGTGTGTGTGGGGGTCGGTTTGGGCCCTCCACCGTGCTGTTAAATGCCCGGACAGGCTACGTTTACTCGGGGGCTTCCGCGCCCAGGCCGCCTGAAGTGCGTCCGGGACAGCTAGCAGTGCCTTCGGCTGTGCCAGGCTGCAGTAGTCGGCCCCGTACTTACACACCTGGACTCACACACGCCCGGTGGCTGTGATGCAGTTCTGGGGAGGCTCGCGCAACCCCTGAACGGAGTCGGGGTGGGCAGAATGCGGCACCCCATTCCGGCGCAGTTTGCACTTCTGGAGAAAAGTACTCGGCGCTCTAGAGGGTAATGAGAGGGGAACCGTAGGGATGTCGACGCTACAGGCCTTGTCCTGACTTCATCTCGCACCCAGGGACAAGAGAGCTAAGGAGACAGAACTCAAGTGCAAAAGTTTTCCGCTTACACAGCTCTGGAGGGGCCTCCTTACTAGCACGGAGGCCGAGGGAATGAACACGGTGCCTGATATGTCACTCGCCCAAACCCCAGGCACCCCCGTAGCTCCCGTGGTTAACGCTAAGATTAGCATCAAGGAGGCGCCCAGAGAACGTTCTGAATGAATGAAAAGAGCTGGGAACCCAGAGCGAGCGGGAAGCCACTTGGAAGACACCCATTTGAGGAGGTGTTTCATCTAAGCCTGTGAAACGCGGCAGATTTTCCCAGGACCCCTCCTCCTGTCGCCTCGGCCCCGCCTCCCGGCCCTCCATTCCGCGGCCCCGTAGTAATCCCCTCCGGTTTTCCTCCGTCTCCACGCACGTCCCTCAGGGCGCGTCCCAAAACCCGGATAAGCGGAGCCCTCCCCATGGACCGCACCGAGGGCTCGCCCGCGGAGGAGCCGCCTGCGCATGCTCCATCGCTTGGGTAGGTTTCCAGGGGAGGCGGCGAGCAGGATCCCCTACTCGGCGGGCGGCGCGAGGCGGCTGGCTCTTCGCGGTGGTTGCGAGGGGAAAAGCAGCGCGGGGGCTGGGTGGAATCAAGGAGTGAGGAAAGAAGGAAGGGGCGGGGGAGAGGGAGCCGGGAAGGCGTCGGGGGGATCTCGCGAGGGTTGGAGTTTTGGCGAGAGTTTGTGGAAGATGGCGCCTGTTGTGACAGGGTAAGTCTGGGGGAATCAGAGCGCTGGGAACCGGGAAAGTTGCGGGCGTCTGGCAGCCTGCGGCGGGTGGCGAGTCCGCGGGCCGCGGCGCGCTTGGCGTCCGGGGCCCGCGGGGGCGGCGTCGCGCGCGCGGAGCGCGGCGGCTGCGGCGGCGTGTGGCCGTGCGCTGCCGCTCTGCGCCGCCGTGGCTCGGGCTCCGGCGCGTGAGGGCGGGCGGCGGCGGCGGCGAGGCCGGCGGTGCGGGCGAGAGTGCGGCCGGGCGCGCGGGCCCGCGGGCGCTGTGCCTGCCGCGCGCTTCCCGCCCGCCTCCCGCGGGCCCTGCCTGCGGGCTCCGCGCAGCTTTGTTCCTCGCGGCCGTCGCCGCCTCCTCGCCCCGCTGGTGTCCCCAACCCCGGGCGCTTTGTCTTTCCGCGCTGCCCCCCGCGACTCTACCCCCGGCCCTTTGTTTGGCCGCCTTAGGCGCTTTGTCCGACCGGTCGCGCCCCGCGCCCCTTCTCCATCTCCTCCCCTCCTGTCTTTCCTCCCGTGCCCCTTTGTTGTGCGCCTGTCTCGTCGCCAGTCGAGAGACCTGCCGCGGTCTAGGCACCAGATTCCTGCCTTAATGTTTCGCCCATTGTCTTTCTCCTGTGACTCTCCTCTCTTCTTAATCTTTGGTCCTTGATTACCGCCAGAGGCTTTGTCTTCCCCGTCCCGGGGCTTATTCTTTTAGCTCTCCCTTCTTTTCCCATCAGCGGTTGATTTATCCACTACCCACGGTGTGTGTCTGCTGAACTGTCTTAGCCCCGGGGACTCCATCTGGTGTTTCACACTCTGAGGTTTGTTGTTGTGTTGTGGGTTTGAACGATGCATGGTACTTAGTTTCCTCCGCACCCCCTTTCTCTCGTGATTTTATGCACGTCTCTCGCCTCGCGTGCCTTTCCTCTCGGAATTAAAGCGTCTCCGATTTTCATAGCTGTCTCTTTGGGCCCCGTGGTGGTTTTACTTGGAAACAGTAGCTCTGGGAAAAGATTAGTGTCTGGGTGGTTATTGCGCCCCCTCCCCTTCCATGGTTTCTGAAGGCCTAGGCCAAGGGCAGCTGTCCTAGCTTTGCATCCAGGTTACCTGAAGATCAGTACAGGGTATGGTGGGGCGTCTAGGAGGCGCAAGTAGTTTTTTTTTTTTCCCCTCCTAATTGTGTAGAGAGTAGCTTCAGGTACCCACAGTGGGGATTCATTTGGTGTGTGAGAAGTTGAGTGAATTATGATGTTAAAAATTTGTTTGTTTGGGGTGAATTGCAGCGTTTTCCTGAATCTCGATGTAGAGTTATTTTACCAGTAACTCCTGCATCATGAGGAAAAGGAGAAGCATCCTACTTGGGAATTATAAATGTTTTAGTTTTTCAGTAAGTAGTTTACAGTCATTTCCTTTTTGCTCTGTAGATGTGTGACAGCCACCACCCTTCTGTCCCAGCTTTGAGGTTGAAGGGAGGAAAGCGCTGAAGACTGCAGTTTCTAGTTGGTGGATACTGTTTCTAGGGTTTTGTGGATTATGTTAATACAGTTTAAAACCATATATATACACATACTGTGTAATATTCATATCATAGCCTTTAGTGAGGTTATGTTAAAGATACTTCCTAATGTTGAAGAGCTGTTAACTTGTTCTAATTATTATTATTGTTATGGTAATGGAGTTTGGGGTTTTGTAGGGGGGTGGGGTGTGTGTGAGGTGTGGTGTATTTTAATGCCTGAGTTATTCTGGTGCTTGGAATAAGAGGTTTTAAGTTTACCAGTATTACTGTGCTGAGTATATTTTTCAGGAGTTTGTTTTTTCACACTAGTTGATCACTGCTTTTAAAAGATATGTTTTTCCATGAGATCATTTGGAGTGTCATTTTGTTTACCACTGAAGTTCTACATAAAGTGTTATTGGTAAGATGATATATAAGATCTACTCTAAGGAATGTCAGTGCATTAGAAAGCCTTTTTTTTTTGTTATTCATTTTGGCTGTAATTAGAATTAGTTTGAATTTTAATTAATGGAAAACCATAGTTTTCATGATTGATACATAAAGTTTTTGTGAAAATGTGCAGTTTGGGTTCCATGAGTGGGTTTTACTAATAATCATTATTTGTCTTCCTTTAATCTCAAGGTAAAATCTTGAGCACACTGGTTCTCTCTGGAAGCAAACTGTAAATATTGTGTAGTAATGGAAGATATTTGGGTCGGACGTAAGCATATAAAAATGATCGTGCAGACCTTGTAAAACAATTTTACAATTTGAGTTGTGTTTTTTTGGTTTCTAAATCATGTTAAGACCAAATAAAACTATACCTTTAAATTATAACAAATGGCAGCATATTTAGAATCTGCAGGATGAATTGTGCTGGGAAACTAGTATTCTGAATATTGACTGTTAAAACTTAATTTTTTATCTATGCATACATACTGTGTAGAAAAGAATTTAAGAGGCTCACTTCCAATATTTTTAGATCTGTTATAATGTATGTTTCTAGGTATTGATTTTATGCAGCTAGCTTTATTAAAAAGTTACCTATTGCCTTATACCAACAGATTTCTATTACTGTCTTTTAAGTGGGTATGATAAAAATTGCTTCAGGAAAAAGGCCATTTTTGCCAGATGTAATTTGTTAAATAATCTTTGGCATTCTAAATGGACAAGAAATTAGGAAAAAAATGTTTTGTTTGAAAGTTCTTACAGATCTTAATTCTGGTGTTGAATCATTTTTAGAAATTAAGTCATAAGACTTGGCTCTAAAGCATTATTTTGCATTCTGCATCCTCCTCATTGAATTTCATGTTATTTCAACTGGGGGCAGTATTTTCTCATGGATTGACTAAAAGTTGTTATTTTTGGCATTTGACTTTGTGATTATTTCCAAGTTACTCTACTTCCCCTGGGCCAGTTTCCTAACTGTAGTAAAATGGGAATCGTAATAATTTCCCATTTCTGCATAAGATTGCTGTGCTTTAAGATTTGCAAAGAACATCCTTGGATGAAAGGTGTGGCTAAGATCTAGGAATTGTTACTAAAATAAAGCTAATGTGAAGTAGGTCATATTTTACAGGAAATCAAGTAAGAGGTTTTGAACTAAGTTCTTGGCAAGTTGCAGAAGTGATAGTAGAATTTAAAAAAACAAATATGTATTATAGATTGAGTAATAAAATGTTTTTCCCTGTAAATTTATAGAGACAGACAAGTCAGACAAATTATAGGGTGTTGTGTAAGAGACTGAAGAGCTGACAAACTCAAATATAATAACACATTGTAAAATTATCAGATGCCTTTCCTCTATTGATTTGTTTTCTGCATGTAGTAATACTAAAAAATGATAGTGTGACATATTTTCACTGGACTCTAAGGCAAGTTTGTTGATAGTAATGCCTAGTTTTAAATATGCCTTGTATTTAATTGTTTGTCATTTGCTCCTAAGAATATTTTCTGGGCAGCGCCTGTGGCTCAATGGGTAGGGGACCGGCCCCATATACCAAGGGTGGCGGGTTCAAACTCAGCCCCGGCCAAACTGCAAAACAAGGGATAGCCGGGCATTGTGGTGGGTGCCTGTAGTCCCAGCTACTTGGGAGGCTGAGGCAATAGAATTGCCTAAGCCCAGGAGTTGGACATTGTTGTGAGCTGTGACAGCACGGCACTGTACTGAGGGCGACAGGGTGAGACTTTGTCTCTATAAAAAAAAAAAAAAGAAGAATGTTTTCTAACAACCAGGACTATAATTTCAGACTTTTGGCCTTATGGATGTGTTTTGTATTTGGGGGATGCTATATAGGTATGTACTGAACAAATAAAATAGTTTTGCTTCTCTATTCTTGGTAGGTGATATCATGTCCCATCTGGTTCCCCAAGCCTAGATTATTATTCCTCTCTTATCAACCTTTATCATTTAATCACTAAAAACTGGTAATTTTAGTACCAATGTACACAATTATGATTTAATAAAATTATTAAAAAAAAAAACCTGGTAATTTTTCCTCCTAAAATATCTCTTGAATCTGCCTCCTTCATCCTCACTGGTACATCATTGCTTACCTCGATGACTGCAGACATACTGACAGCATCTTTCTGCATCTAGACTCACCTCTTTTATCCAGCTCCACATAGTTGCAGTGCAGTCTTTCTAAAGAGCAAATCTGATCACTTCATTCCTTAGTCTAAAAACCTTTCAGTGGCTCCCTCTAGCAGCTTTCATTAAGAGAGGCAGCAGAGTAGAGGGTTATGAGCTCACATTAGCCTTTAATCTGAACTGGGTTCCAGTTCTGTCTTTGCAATTTGAAACCTCTATGACATTGACATGTTACCCTCTCCATCAACTGCAAGGTAATTATTCCTAACTCAAAGTGTTGTGAAGATTCAGAGATAATTCATGAAAGCATTTAGAATTCCTGGCACATAGCAAGTGCTCAAAAAATGTTAACTCATGTGGCATATAGAGTCTTCCGTAATTATTTCATTTACCTCTTCTCTAGCTGAATTGTTTATACTTTTCTTTCCCTTCGTAATCAATGTTCTAGTCATATTTAAGAAATTGGTCCCTCTGTGGGCTTTGGCAGTTGAATGAAGAGTACAGGCCCTGAGTAGGTTATTATTCACTGCTAAAGTCAGGGAATATTTTAACCAGATCCACAAGACCCACCCCTCCCCACCCCCAAATGGTAGACCACAGTAGACTGGTACCAGTCCCTGGCCTGTACAGCATCATTATCTGAACTCGACCTCCTGTCCCATCTCCCATACCTGTACTTCCTCCACTCCTCACCCCTGTGTGAAACATTGTCTTCCATGAATTCTATGAAATAGGTCACCAGTGCCAAAAAGGTTGGAGGACCATTGTGTTAGCTTATGTTCCTTGCCCTTGCTATGTGTTATTGAATACTACCTATAATTCTCTTGGAAGTGTGATACTAAATTGTAATTATCACAAGAGAATGTTGTTAATTACTTGGAGGCAGGTATCACTTACTTTTTTCTTTTTCTTTTGTTTTTTTGAAACATAGTAAAAAGAGTATCACTTTTGATACTTTTTTTTCTTTTTTTTTTTTTTGAAACATATCTCATGCTATTCCTCTGGGAAAAGTGTGCAGTGGTGTCGTCAAAGCTCACTGCAGATTTGAACTCCTCGGCCCCAGTGATCATGGGATCCTCCTGCCTCAGCCTGGCAGAGTGCTAGAGTTGTAGTAGGCACAAACCACCTCGCCTAGCCTCATTTATATTCTTTTTTTTTTTTTTTTTTGAGACAGAGCCCCAAGCTGTCACCCTGGACAGAGTGCCATGGCATCACAGTTCACAGCAACCTCCAATTCCTGGGCTCAAGCGAGTCTCCTGCCTCCGCCTCCCAAGTAGCTGGGACCACAGGTGCCCGCCACAACGCCCGGCCATTTTTGGTTGCAGCCATCATTGTTGTTTGGCAGGCCCGGGCTGGATT
>CAUYRH010147524.1:0-16392 GCA_963574655.1 Perodicticus potto | reverse complement strand
TAACATAGCCCTCATGGCATTTTCTTAGTTATTGTGTTAAGACATTTATATTCTACATTTAGTAACACCAATTTTAATGGATTGAATTTGGTTCATTTTTTTCTTTTACAGTTAATGCTTTTTGTGTTCTTTTTAGAAAGTCTGTTTCTACTCAGAGATTATGGATATATTTCTCAATATTATTTTCTAACAGGCTATTATTTTGTCTTTTATATTTATCTATGATCTACTTAGAAATGTTTTTTTTATGGTATAAAAGATAAAATTGAATTTTACCTTTTTTCCCATATGGATATCCTATTATATCATCTTTGCCATAAATCTATCTATCCTTCTGGGCTTGCTTTCTGTTTCATTGGTCTATTTGTCTATCTTGGTCTAATTTCTGCTGTCTTATTTGCTGACCTTTTTTAGTTTGTGTAAATACTGAGGAGATTTTTTTCAAACTTTCTGTTTTTCACAATATTTTTCACTTTGTGGTCTTTTGCATTTACATATAAATGTTAAAAATCAGCTTATCAAATCTCTTTCCATTATCTCCAAGGTTGTGATATTGATGGGGATTTCATAGAATCTATGTATCAGTTTACATGGAATTGTATCTTCACTATATTGAGTCTTCAAATCCAGGAACAAATTTCCTCCTTTTTTTCGTTTATTTTTTTCAATCATGTTTGCATTGTTTAGATTAATTTTTATATACACTTCAAGTTGTATAAGTTCATTTTTTGCATGTAGATATCCAATTGTTCCTGCACCATTTGTTAGAAAGACTATTGTTTCTCCATTGAATAGACTTTGCATCTTTGTTGAAAATCATTTGTCCATGTGTTTCCACAAATTCTGGGACTTTCTGTTCTATTCCAGTGATCTATTTGTTTGTCTCAATGCCCATCCCACACTATACTGGTTACTATAATTTTATAAGTCTTGAAATCATGCGAAGTAAATTCTTCAACTTTGTTCTATTTTTACAGAGTTGTTGACTATGTCAGGTCCTGTGTATTTCCATATACGTTTTGTCATCAACTTGCCAATTTCTACAAAAAAGCCTGCTGAGAATTTGATTTGGAATTTTATGTTGCATCTATACATCCGCTTAGCAAAAATTGACTTCTTAAAAATATTGACTACTCTAATCTATGAACAAAGTATATTTTGTTCATTTCCTAAGATTATTTTCTATTTTTCCAGGAATATTTTGTTTTTTCAGTATACAGGTCCTCTATATTTTGGCTGAGCTTATTTCTTTCTTTCTTTTTTTTTTAGAGACAGAGTCTCACTTTGTTGTGCTCAGTAGAGTGCCATGGCATCAAAGCTCACAGCAACATCCAGCTCTTGGGCTTAGGCAATTCTCTTGTCAGCAACCTGTAGGCATTTGAGAAGCCATACAAAGGATTAATATAATGCATAAAATGAAAGACCAGTAGTGGGGGTAGGAAGTGGGAAAACTATTTCCAGTGAACATAGCTCTAGCTTAGAAGATGAAATCTATATTTCGCTCAGTGGAGAGCACAAATCTGTAGTGCATTAACTCAGCAATTCTAACCAAAACAAAGACAGGATGGCAAATATTTAAACAGTGATTAAAACATTGCCCAGGCAATAGGAAATTTCTGCTCTTGCCAACTGTTTGCTTGGACGCAGTAATATAAATGAGGGGCACTCAGACGGTGACTCTGTTGTTCCCCGGGGCCCTCCTCTGGCAGAGGGGCAGCCCCCTCAGTCATGATCTTGAGTCCTGTAGGTCTCACTGGAAATAAAGAACTCCAAAAGAGTATGGAATATATCTATCAAATATATTTTATGTATATAAATGTCAGGGTGCAATCAGAGCAGATTTGCCACCCAGAGGTTGAATGCTTAATTAAAAATAAATCTGCATTCAATTTGGAAGTGTGCCTCTCCCGTCTGTCCTGATTTGGCTCTCTGCCAGCTGTTAGTCTAATTGCTGGGGTGGCCGACCTCTAGGGTGACTTGAGGGACATACTGTCATTACTCATTGTAATGATGCTATGATTAAATGCATCACTGTCCTTAGAAAGACTTAAAATGACACAAAACACCCGGGTCTGCCCCAGCAACCTGTCTTCTCTTCAGTGTGAAGTTCAAGGGTGGCTCATGTCTCAGCGACACTGAACTGTTTCCACTTCAGCTTTTACTCAGAATGCCCACGAGTTTGACTGTACGCCACTCAGCCTTTTCTCCAGTCATCTTGAAAGTGAAGCTGTTGGTGTGTCGGTGCAAAGGTAATAAAGGTGTTACCGTGCTCTTTTGCAGACAGACTGAGTGACGTATAATTCATATCTATAAATGGCATTTACTGTCACATTCACAGCCCTGGGCTAAATACTACAGGTGAGCAGTCAAGAGAAGAGATAACGCTTTATTCCCATTGTGTCCTGCCTGAATGCTGAAGTCCTAAGCATCCTCCCAGTTTCTCTGAATGTTACCTTGTTTGGAAATAGGGTGGAGTAGGGTAAGTCCCAAACCAAGGTGGTGGATGCCTTTATGAAAGGGGGAAATTTGAACAAAAGTATTTATACAGGGAAAATGCTATCTGAATATTAAGGTGGGAGTGAGTGGTGCACCTACAATCCAGGGAACCCTAACATTGCCTGCAAACCCCAGCTACAAGAACAGAAGCATGGAGTGGATTCTTCCTCATGGGGCTCATGCCTTAGTCTGTTGGGGCTGCCGTAACAAAATGCCATAAACAAGGGAAATTTATTTCTCATAGTTCCGGAGGGCAGGAAGTCCAAGGTCAAGGTGTCAGGATATTTGACATCTCGTGAGAGCCCTTTTCTGGTTCATGGATGGTGCCATCTGCTGTGTCCACACCACAGAGGGATGAGCTAGCTCTCGGGGCCCTCATTCAAATGGGTGGTAAACCCATTCACAAGAGCTTCTCATGACCTCACTGAAGTATCCACCTCCTCATAACACCCTAGGAGGTTAGGATTTCAATGTACAAATTTTGGGGAACACAAACATTTACATCGTTGCAGCCTCCAATCCACTATGACTAGCGTCTGTGAGAAGCCCATTCATGGCACGTGGATTAAGAGCATAAACACAAAGAGTGTTCTCAGCCTGCAGCCTGGCGCTCCGTGGTCACCTCTGATCACATAATCCTTCATGGTTGAAACGTGTCTAAAGATGACTCCGATTATGTTCCTGATATACTAGCCAGGGCCAGCCACCTGTGCCCTTGTCCGCCATCAGCAATAGTTGTCCAAAATGCTACAGGAGGCAATAGTGGTTCAGAGTGGGAAAAACCCTCACTGGTGCTTTTATTGTGTAACTTTTCGTCTTACCTGTTCAGAAGAACAGGGCGTGAGAATCCTATTTATGGGATGTGAGACTTGCTCTTGGTCTCAAAAGGGCATTTGGGGAATTTTGCTTTTAGCTGGCAGTTCCCATGTGCCAGGCAGAGGCAGGCGGAGGGGATGAAACCTGGGCAGGGATTTTTACTGTCTGTCTCTGATAGGAACTTCTGGGAGGAGTTTGAAGCTTCCCATTCAAACATATAGGTTGGGTTTTTGTGGGTCTATTTTAGTTCCTTACATTCTCCCTAATAGAGAATAAGCTTAATAAGATATGTATTTCTTCATATCTTCATTCATTTACTTTTCCTTTATTCAAAGATATCGATTGAATATCTATTATGCTCCACACTCTGCATATGTATGTGTTTTAATTAAGAATTTGGGGTCCATCAGAAGCAAGGAATTTAGATTTTTCTATATTATTATTTATGATTTTATTAGAACCTAATGGTCTACCTCCCGTCAAGTCCTCCAGTCTTACAGCAGGTAGGGTGGATGGCTGTTTGCTTTGGTTAAATTAAAAAACAAGAGCAGTATTCTCATGCATGACAAAACAACCAGGGCCTCCTCCAGTATTTCTTTTCTTTTTTTTTTTTTTCTGCAGTTTTTGGCTGGGGCCGGGTTTGAACCCACCACCTCTGGTATACGGGGCCGGTGCCCTACCCCTTTGAGCCAAGGGCGCCGCCCTCATCCAGTGTTTCTAAGACATTTATTTTGTGAGATGCAGGCTTGGGGACTCTGTTGTCACTTGGCCACTTCCTGAGGCAGCATCATCTTTTTGACCTTGTCTTCTCCTGTGCTGGATATCACCTCTTCTCCTTTATCTCCCCAAAGGACTACTGGTTAATAATAATGTGGGAAGCTGACTTTTCTGAGGGTTTGGGGGTTAAGCAGGGTAAATTACAGAGGCGTTTTCCCAATGCAGGTTCACGGAGGAGCAGTCCTCCACAAGCTTCCCTTCTCTCTGACACACCTGTGTGACGATGTGCTAGTAAGGGCCAGAGAGGTCACTGGAAGCTGTGCTCAGGATTTACTGTGGGGAAGGACACGCAGGCTGACATCAGCCTCCCATTCACCCCCCGCCCCCGCATACAGCAGGCTGGGCAAACTCAGGAGCCCTTCATTTGATCACCTGTGTGCCGTGTGTGGCTGACCTTGGTCTCCAGACCCTCCTGGAGGTCTGGACTGACGCCCCCCATCTCTGCTTCCTCTGCAGGGGGAACTGACACAATGTGGCCCAAAGCTTCCATCATCAGATCATAGTTAGACTCTAGATTGGCCAAAGCCACAGGCAAACAAGACGTTGGGCCCCAGGCAGGACACTTCAGGGTCTAGACATCACCTACTAATAGCCAAAGGCAAAAGCCATACCTCTCTTTGGGTAAAGTTACTTCTCACTATGCAATTACATGTACAGGAATTTTCTAAAAAATGTGTATGTCATTCTTAATCTCATTGACTGGCTCTCTCCCTCACCCCTTACTTTCCAACAGTTTTGAAGTCCTTTTTAAATCTAGACCTTCTTCTTCTTCTTCTTCTTCTTTTTTGTAGAGACAGAGTCTCACTTTGTCACCCTCTGTAGAGTGCTGTACAGTCACAGCTCACAGCAACCTCCAACTCCTGGGCTTAGGCGATTCCCTTGCCTCAGCCTCCCGAGTAGCTGGGACTACAGGCACCTGCCACAATGCCTGGCTATTTTTTTGTTGCAGTTTAGCTGGGGCTGGGTTTGAACCCGCCACCTTCGGTACATGGGGCCGGCGCCCTACCCACTGAGCTACAGGGGCTGCCATATCTAGACCTTCTAAACATCTCCCTTTTCCCTCATTCATGGATGCATATTGGCTTTTTTTCGGGGTGCCCTTAAATGTAATACTCCCTCCCTTTGCTCTATAGAGCAATCAATGTCTCTTGGACTTGCACTAGTAAAACCAAGAGCCCAGGAGGCTGCCCCCCTTTCCTTGGCCCAAAAGAGCCATCAATACCCATGAAGGTATTTTCCCCAACAACAGAGCTATTCTGGATTCATATCTCTCCAAGAGGGGCAAACACTGGACAAAAGTAACCAGCAAGCACAAATTCTATACACTTTGAAACTATGCTAACTATACAAATGAAGGTAATATAAAGATGGTTTCAACCCATGAAAGCTGAGAGATTTTACTATCAAAAGTCCCTTACAAAAGGAACTTCCAAAGGGTGGATTTCAGAAAACAGGGAAATGGTCCCAAAAGGAACATCTGAGATACAGGTGGAAAGTTGAACACACAAATAACAAAAAGAGATTAAACTTGTGGCTAAATATTTTTTTAATATAGCTAATATAGCTGCAAGGAGTTTTTGTTTAAAATAACAACATTGTATATTTTCCCCCACAAGTAAATGTTACTTTCATGATTCTATTGCAGAGAAATCTCAATTTGGATACTATTGTTTACATTACTGCCTCACAAAGTATCCTTCAGAAACATTCAAAGAATCCACTGCTCTTATTATAGTGGTCAAATCAAATATTCCTTGTTTTTCAACTAGGTGAGAAGAGTATCTGTTCCTTTTTGGATTATTAAGGTAAGGAACATTTATTAGTAATGATCAAATAGTGCCAATCAGAGGTTATTTATGTTGAACAGAAATGCTTTACGAAATCTTTATTCAAGTGTGGAATTCTGTTAGATATTTCTAATCAGTGGATTCGTACTGTGATTGCTTAAACTTCATGTTCAGGGAACTAGTGTGGGTGGTAAAATAAGCCATGCAGTGTAGTTTAGTAAACGAGAAAGAGTTCAGATTATATTTAGTGCCCCGTGTTTGGAAGCTGGAAAGGCCTTTGGAGCCCTTCGATCCCAGGTAGAAAAATGGGGAATCAGGTAAGCAGGACAGAGCCGCTGTGATCTGAGATAAGACAGGCCATTCAAGAGTTCTGACCGGACCTCTGGCCAGCAGAGGACACAGTCCTTCGTGTGGCAGAGCTGACCTGTGCTTCTCCTCCCAACTTCCACGAAGTCCTCTTTCCTCTCAATGCGCATTTTTGTTGCTGCCGGCAACAGCCATGTGGCTGTTATTATTCCAGCTAGAACACGTTCTTCCTCCAGAAAGCTTTGTGATCAGTTAACAATCATGTCTGAACAAAAGTGTTTGGGGAAACTTGAAGCCAGGACATGTTTATGTAAGAATGTTGCTGTTTTTCAACAAGTGGCTGGCCTTTCAGATTTATGGATTAGTCCCCGAATCTTGGGCTCTGCGATCGCTCCTTCTTGACAGGTTGACAGTGTGGAAGAAGAGGCGCACTGGCCACAGTCTGGGGAGTAGAGGTGTGGGGTGGAGAGAGGCTGGGCGGGGTGTGTGTGTGTGTGTGTGCGCGCGCACACGTGTGCTGGGCTTGCTGGCTGATTTTGGAGAAAAATGTCCAGGTGTAGGAGAGAAGGGAACAACTGCCACACTTTTACTTTCGGAAGAAATTCTAAAATCTTTATGTGAGGACTCTCTTTTGCTACACGCGAACTTCCCTGGGGGAAGCATCAAAAAGTTAAATGCCTTAGATGTGCACATTTATTTTCTTCCAGGAGGAGGCTAACTCGGTCAGAGGCGTGCAGGAGGGCCGGTGCACATCTTCCTCCTCTAGTGACCAGAACTCACCCTGAGCCTGGCCTGGCGCTGGTGTGTCTGGGTGGTCAGTTTGTGCTGGTGTGGGCGACCCTCAGGGTGACCCAAGTGTTGCCATTTCCAAAGTGCTCACGTGGCTCTGTCCTATGCCCTCAAACAGCTGCTGTAGTTTGTGATGGATGCAGTGATGTGTCTGCACAGGTGCAGAGCCCACGCCCTCACCTCACACCACCTGCCTGTGGGCTTTTCTGGGGGGCACTTGTCCCTTGGCTGTCTCCTGGGGGACGATGCCGTGATCTGGGTGAGGGTCCAACGGAGGTGTTTGACTGCCTCGGGGGATTTTTACTCCTGCCCATGATAATATCTTCTCTCTTTTTTGCCCTCATGAATTCCTATGCACACTGCACATATCTTACTTTGAAGTAAAAAACAAAACGGGAAATACAATTCACACCAACGCATCTGGCCTGCAGGCCATAGTTTGAGGACCCCTGGTCTAAATGGAGAGATTTGCCCTTTCCTATCTTGTCCTTGAAATGTTCCTGAAAATAACAGAAATGCCAAGTGCAATGGCAGGAGATCTTTAGGGGGAATGTCTAATGGCCCGGAAGGGATGTGGCTCTGAGGCAGAGAGACACCAGGCAGTCCCCTCCCATCACCCCTGCGGTGTGGAGCCAAAGGGGGATGGGGGTGGGGGGTGCCGAGCACCTACCCATGGGCCTGGGTGTGGTTTGTCAAAGGGAACATGAAGAACTGAAGGCAGTTTCCTAAAGTGCGAGAAGAGTTCATGGAAGTTACTTCTTTATGAAAATACACACGGGTATCTTTTGGAATTGTATGCAAAATGGAGGCTCTAAAGGAATTTTACTTTTGGCGCAGGCTGTTTTGAGATGTGCCCTGAGACCCCTAGGGACGTAGTGGAAGGGTTTTGAAGTTCTGCACTGTGACTTGGTGTGGGTGGGTTTGACTAAAGAAGATTTGCTAGGGGTAAGTCTTTGTGGGCCAACATTAAAATAGATATATATATATACATATAGACACACACCTATACAATATACGTATATATGCACTTACACACATAGTACAGACAATTCTTTCTTTTCTTTGGACGGGAACCATTTATTATGGACTGAATTGTGTTCTTTGTCCTCTCATCCCATTCATATGTTAAAGTCTAAACCCCAACACTTCAAAATGTGGCTATATTTAGAGATGGGCCTTTACAAAGGTAATTAAGGCAAAATGAGGTCATATGGGTAAGCTCTACGCAGTATGACAGATGTCGTAAGAAGAGGAGGTTGGGACACAGACATGTACACGTCTAAAAACTGGGGACGGGGGTCTCAGGAGAAACCAGCCGTCCTGACACCTTCATCTTGGAGGTCCAGATAATTGTGAGAGAAGACGTTTCTGGCTGGGTGCGGTGGGTCACCCCTGTAATCCCAGCACTATGGGAGGTGGAGGTGGGTGGATTGCTTGAGCTCAGGACTTCGAGACCTCGTCTCTACTAAAAACAGAAAAACTAGCTGGCCATTGTGGAGGGCGCCTGTAGTCCCAGCTGCTCGGGAGGCTGAGGCCAGAGGATCACTTGAGCCCAGGAGTTTGAGGTTGCTGTGAGCTGTGACACCACAGCACTCTGCCAAGTGTGACATAGTGAGACTCTGTCTCAAAAAGATAAAAGAAAAGAAAATACATTTCCGTTGTTTAAGCCTCCCGTACTTTATTACGGCACCCTCACAAACTAATACGCCACTAGAACGCTCCTTATCAATTGTGTTATTCTGTTGATGTTTTTCACGTATTTCAATCAGAGTTTTCTCTGTTCTCACTCAGAAGACACCATTTGAACTCTGGATTTTCTGATCAGAAACTGAAAGAATAGAGTTGAACAGCAGGTGCGGGAACCTCAGCTGTCTTAGGGACCAGTCCCATGGACGTGTGAACTGCGACGGAAGTTGACAGGTTGTGGTGGTTATTACAACGGGAGGGTGGATTCCCACAGAAAGGCACTCAGACTGCGATGCGGCAGAGACCCGGGCCTGCCCGAATGAACAGGTCCCTGCCTGGACTGTCCGGCAGTTCCAGTCCCTACAGCAGCCCCACCTGGGCCTCATCCCCATAGGCCCTTGACTTATTACCAGAAATCCACAAACTCACAAGCCAGCTGGGCCTTGTCTGCAGCTCCCATAATACCACTTGTACGTTCACCTCCGAATAGATCGCAACCTCATTTGGTAAATCCCAAATTCGTTTGAGACCATTATTTATCATTTAGTTTCTTTATCATGATGATATATCAGGTTTATCCAGATTTTGAGAAAACACATTTACTTTTTTTACAGTTTTTGGCCAGGGCCGGGTTTGAACCCACGACCTCCAGTATATGAAGTTGGCACCTTACTCCTTTGAGCCACAGGGGCCGCCCCAAAACACATTTACTTTTTGAATGATAAAAGTAATGAGTTAGAGAATGTTTATGGTAGTAAAAAGAAAACAACAAAAAACATTTCTTTTCCTCCTGTGAATCTTCCACTTGGAATTCCCGTTCTAATTCCACTCCTTGTGTGAGTCCCTTGGATATGCACCCCTGACACTGTCCTGGGCCCCTCAAGACACATCTATTACCACCTGCTAACAGAAATGAAAAGGAAGATAGACCCCCCACGGGAGATCATTTGGAGCACATGCATATTAAAATTCCCTGAGTTGTTACACCAGCTGTTGCAACTGAAAATAATTCAGCAAACAGGATCATTTTCTGTGTATTTTATGAGCCCAGGACCAGTCCAGAAGTATCGGAATCTGAGTTACCGTTAGCCCTCTGCTCAGCCAACCTCCACATGGCACAGGCTGGTAATTGGATCAACAGGTCCTTGAAGTTTTGCACTGGACACAGAAAGCTGTGTCTTTTAATCTTCCCCTTTGCCAAACGCTAAATGGACTTTTATGTGGGTCGTTTTTCCCCTAACAAAATCATGATTTCATTCAACAAAAATATTACACACCTTCTTCCTGAGGGTTTTGTATCCTTTTCTTGGACTCAGAGCCACACATTTTAGGCAGCAAATTTCCTCGTCCGCTCGGCAGCTGCCTGCCTCTCTGGAGAGCATAAGACAGAAACTGCCTTGAATTTTGCTGAGCCTCAGGAAACAGGGCAGTGACAGAGCTTCCAATGTCCTTGCCTTTCAAGCCTCAGGAATCTGCTGCTTCTCAGCATTCTTATCACTGCTGTGAAGGTTGGATTTTTCCTGTCTCTGGTGATGTTTGAAAAGGTGCATTAAGGCAGAATCTGAGAGGGCTGCCTTCCCGAATTTAGAGAGCAAGGGCTCCACCGGCTCAGACTGGGACACCTCCCTGTGGCTGGGGCTGGGCTGTGTCTAGTGTGGAGACAGTTGGAGCCACTTTGTGCTGGAGGCTGGCGCTGAGCTTATTCTTTCTGCTGGTCTATAGCTTGCAATGGGCAAGCCTGACGCCATCCCCTCACCACCATGCAGCAGGGGCCTGCTTGCCAGCTACTTTGCATGCCGTCCAGACTCCCTGGATGGGAGCAGCAAGGCTGGGCTGTTCATGGAGCCCGCAGTGCTGCTTGGTCACATCCATCTTTTTAATAACACCCTAACCATTGTGGAAATACCTAAGATAATAGTGGCCACCGTGATGAAATCTGTGTCTCGCTGAAGACAGTTTGTGGAGCAATTTCGTAACCTTGACACTGGTGACACCAGGAGTCTCGTCTGTCTTATCAGCCAGAGAATTGATCTGCTATTAAAGAAAGATTAAATGTCTGTTTCCAGTGTCTCTGAAGTTCTTGTAACATTTTAAATGAAAATCTAATGCTCTGTTCCCCAGAGGCATCTAAACTTATTGGATCCGAGTCTTGGGACATCTGAAGTCATCGTGGTTTAGATTATACCTGTGACTGACAACAATGGCCTCAAGTGTATGTAGCATCGTATGTTTTGGTATCTTGTAGTCCGTCTGGGAAGCCATCTGCAGAAAATCCCAACTGCTGCAACTCATTCCTCATTTTCAGAACAGAGAAGGAGTCACAACACACACACACATACAAACATAAGCAAATGTTTAATTATAGCGCTAATTTTTAGGGTCATTTCCATGGAAGTGTGTGAGAGCCATTAATTGGGTTCTGAATCTGAGAACAGGTAAGACTTGGGCTTTGCACCCAGATCCGCAGAATAATGTCCCTGGAAGCTGCACGTACGGGTTCACCCAGCGCCTGAGAAGGGGGCTGCCCTGGCCTTGAGCAGAAGGAGGATAGATTGGAGATTCCTCCAAAGACTTAGTGGAATTTGGGGATGAAATATTTAAAAGGTCAAAAAGGCTTTAAAAAGGAGAACTCTCAGCTTCTGGTGGGAGATGACCAAATGCTACTGAAATATTCCCTCCTATATGTTGAATGCCTACTGTTGCAGCCCATATAGCCTATGGCTAGGAGTGAGAGTTATAAGAAATACCTGTATAGATCAATAATGGAACACCTGGGTGGAAAGGGCGTAGAGAGGGATTTAGTTCATCTAACAAGCATGAGAGCTCGCGAGATGAGAGCAGTGGTGAATTGGCAGTCTGTACACCTGTGGTGTTGAGAGGCACGAGATCAGCCTGATATTAGGCTGGAGGAGAAGGCAGGAGGGAGCATGCGCATTCTATCACGGACGCGCTTACTCTGACTCTGTCTCCTCTCCTGCCTGCAGAACACCAGCTCGGCGTCTCTGCTGAAGATTACCACACTCTCTAAAGACTAAGATCTATCTATCTTTCTAAGAAGACTGCTTTACTCTCTCTAAGACACACACACTCTCTCTCTCCAGCTAAAGTAGACAGCCCTCAGACACCTAAGGGAAACTGTACTAGAGCAAGGTAACTTAGCGGTACGCGTCCAGAACCTGGTTAAGCTGGGTCTGAGACCTGGCCAGTCTGGGCCCTGCCAAGAAGTGTCAGAAGTGACATGTGACAGCCTACTATAGTCAAAATCTGGATCCAGATTTTTGAATGTGAAGTCTGCAGAAAGAGCTCACCTATGTCACACAGCAGGGTCAGAACCCTGCACAGATGCTCAGCCCCGCCAGCCCCCGCCTGTGCGCTGCTCACTGGGGGATGAAATGCCTCCCGTCCAGGCTCTACACTGAGACATTAGGTAATTCAATGACAAGAATCATTTTAGCTGCAGTTTAAGGGACAAAGTTTACAGCTTTAAAACAGGAAATGGAAAACAATAAGTAAGAACCTATAAAGTAAGCTGAGCACACAGCTTTCATTACATTTGTACCCAGTGGTACACAGACTTGACTTTAGGAAATGACGAGGCTTATTTTGAGGGCCAGCAACTTCTGGAGTCTTTTCTCTTTTTAATGAAATGGATATGGCTTAGTTTTTTATTTCTTTGTAAATGTCCAATTGGGAAATTTTCATACGTATCTAAAAGGATTTTTTAAACCTTTTTTTTTTTTTAACATTTATATGCCATTTTATAGCAAGATGAGCCTTTGCTGTGAATTAGAATCTGGGTATTACTGTTAGTCACATTTTATGGAGTGATTATAGTAAGCAGGCTCTGTATTAAGCACTAAAAATGCATTCGATTATTTAATTCATTTAACATTATGATGCAAATGCTATTATTATCACTATTTTACAGATGAGTAAGCTGAGGGTCTTGACTAGCTTGACTAGTATACAGCTACTAGCCGATGTTGTACTAGGAACTCAGATCTGCCCATCATCAGAGCCTGAGATCTTAATCTATTCTGCCAACCTTCATTCTGTATTACAAGTTTCACAAACCAAAGCTTGGGAGCTCCTGGGGAACCATGGGGTGATATTTAAGGAATACTTAAGTGCATTTCAGCTTCCATATTATTCTGTGGTTTCTTTAAAATAAATGCAAGAGAGGTCTCTGAACAATGCACTCCCGTCTCCAGACTGGCTGTATTTGCCATGTACAATTTTTCTGGCATTTGGATTCTGATGGAGAATAAGGCTGGAATAGCCACTTTCTTCCCTGGGCATTAAGGACTTAAAAAAAAATGTCGTGGCTGCCTCCAACATTAGAGAGCTCTGCATTTCAACATTAGTGGTGTGTATTTTCTGAATGGAGGGTATCAGGGCATAGTGGGAAAATCAGACAATTTATAGCCTCAGGAGAGTTAGAAAGAACCGAGTTTTCTCACCTTTTTGAAGGAAATGGTATCAATACCCCAGCCTGTGGGATACGGGCTTGTGCTGGTCCATGGCCTGTTAGGAACTGGGCTGCACAGCACTGGGCAAGTGAGCAAAGCTTCCTCTGGGTTCACGGCCGCTCCCCATCACTCGCAGCCCTGCCTGAGCCCTGCCTCCTTTCAGATCGCCCCCACTTTGGAAGTCCATGGGAAAATGTCTTCCATGAAACTGGTCCCTTGTGCCAAAAATGTTGGGGGCGGCTGCTCTACGGTAGGTAGCACTGCTGGTAGTCAATCAGGCAACACAGGTGAACGGAATTTATGAGTTCTTATTTTCGGAGATATGTAATGCCTTCTTCACTGCTTGACGGTGGACTGGAATTTCCACCATCCCCCATTTCTGAGGCTCTGTGGAGTGTACTCCACCCGTCAGGATCCCGGCAGGAAACAGGTGGTGTGTGCACGCTGAGAACCGTTTAAAGGAGCTGTTTACAAAGGTGCATGCAGGGTTTAGAAAAATAACAAGGGGTGTTGCAGAACCCCAGTAGGGACCATTACCAACTCGAAGCCAGACAGGTAAAAAGAAGGGAGTGTTTTACTGGAGCCCAGAAGGTTTCAGAGAAGACGGCCGATTAGACTGTGCTCTTTGGTGGAGGAATGCAGTCAGCTTCCAGAAACCTACTGGGCAGACGGGGAGGAAAACATGCTCTGACTTCACTTCCTCTCCCTGCTTCATCTCCTGCAGGTAACCCTGCTGGCTGAGTCCCAAGGGAAGTCCCAGGGGACGGGGGCTGTGCACGCAGCTCCCGCAGGTGGCCCGGGGCGAATGGGTGGCACAGCGCGGCTGCCCAGTGTGTTCACCGGCGACCCCCCTCACTTTTCTCAGGCTCTCTCGGGGTCAGCCTGGCGCAGAGCTGCACTGTCTGTGGCAGCCCTGCTGCCCTTTCTTTTCTCTACATCCAGAACTTTCCTCTTCACTTTCAAGCTGCCCTTCGTTCTTTTGCTCCTGGAAGTCTTCTGGTTGTGAAAAAATTCACACAGAAAACTGATCCACGCATTTAAATGTTTGATGCCTAATTTCCACTTTAAAATATTCCTAATCTGCTCCTGGGGAGGCCAAGTTTGTTACCAGTCTGACCGCAGATGAACTAGGAGTAGATGAGCTCCCCGAAGGCGTCAGGAAGTGAGTTGGCACGCAGATGGAAGGGTGAGGCGAGAGCTATTCCTCTTACTTATGGTTTTTAGCTCAGGAGAAGGCCGTCAGCATTGCCCACGGTCCTTCAGGCCTGAAGAAGAGGAAGGAAGTAGAGCAACCCAGCCCGAGGAGAGCAGAGGGACCTCGGAAGGAGGAGAGCCGGGAGGGGAGCCCCACGTTCTGCGCCCATAGTGCTGGCCCACCCTGCATTGTGTGTGCATCGCCAAAGGGCAAATGGCCTGAGCTTCCATCTGAGATGTTGCCCAAGACACGGAGTCAGCTGTTTCACCAAAGCCTAAGTCTACTGAAAATGCCGTCTCCCCAGCACAGCATTCCCTATGTCCTGGACACCATCCAGAATGACATGCAGAGAGAAGGAAGCACATTCCTGACCCAGCTTCAAGAGAAAAAATACCATCATAGCTCAATCCCGAGGTGATGAGATCCATAGACGGAGATTTTAAAGCGACTGTTATAATAGTCATTATATTATATTGTATTAGAAAAGAAGAAAAGTCTAAATAGATGACCTCAGATGCTACGTAAGAAAGCAAAAAAGAGCAAATTAAAACCCAATTCAGTAAAAGGAAGGAACTAATTAAGATAAGAATAGAAATCAACAAAAAAACAATGTCAGAGAAACTATGCGGGTGGGGAGAGATGTACTTTAAGTATAAAGACGCAGATGTAAAATTGATTCTTGATGTAAAAATGATTCTTATAAAATCAATCAAGAATATTTCTAGACTGACCAAGAGAAAAAGAACAGGGATCACCAAGATCAGGAAGGGGACAGAGGACATGAGGTGTGGTGAGACGGTGCCCAGCACGTCCCCTCAACAGTCTTAACTTACTGTTGGGTGAGACTCGTGCTGTGTCCTGTAGTCAAAATGTGTCCCTCTGGGCCCAAAGCCTTCAACTCTGCAGAGCCCAGAATTGTGGGGCCAGGAAAGAGAAAACTTGCCAGCTGGTCAGTGGAGGTGACAACAGATAGGATTGTCCCCGTCTTTAACCCCTGGTTGCACATTCAGTACAAGGGAACAAATTCAGAGCTTTTTGGTTATGAATATTTGGGTAAAGGAATACTGTTGTTAAAAGCGTGCCTCCGAAATTCCTCCGGTAAATATGGAGCCATCTCCCTCATCACCATAGCCTGGTTTCTGTCCTTTTTCACCCTACCCGTGTAACCCAACTCAAAGCACACCCTTTGTTTAAACAATTTGTCTGTTTGACCCCCTGCTGCTTCTGGAGTGAACTAGGTCTGTCTGCTGGGGAGACACTTCATGCTCCCAGCGGGCCTCCCGTGTGTCAGGCGGCGCAGGCGGTGTAGCCCCGTGGCCAGCTCGGCAGTGGGCGTGAGGCGCTCTCCTGCACTGAGGCCGCCAGGGACCGGCGGTTCTTTGTGCTCTTTCCCAGTTAACCCGGGAGGCCGCACGGGCCAGGTGCTGCAGCTCCGAGCCGCAGGAGCCCGGTCCACACACAGCGGTTGCTGCCTCCTTCGTGTTACATGTCTAAGGTCTCTAGTTCCTTGTGGCGGCAAGTGCTAGTTACCTTGATTAACAAGTCCATTCTCCACAGGCCCACCGTGAATGGAAAACAATTCAGGATTCTGATTAAAGATGCTTTACACTTGGATAAAGACTGGTCAACTTCTCATTTGATCCTGCAATCCCATTACTGGGCATCTACGCAGAAGGAAACAAATCCTCTTATCATAAGGACACTTGCACTAGACTGTTTATTGTAGCTCAATTTACAATCGCCAAAATGTGGAAACAACCTAAATGCCTCCCAACCCAGGAATGGATTAACAAGCTGTGGTATATGTACACTATGGAATACTATTCAGCCATTTAAAAAAATGGAGACTTTACAGCCTTTGTATTAACCTGGATGGACGTGGAACACATTATTCTTAGTAAAGCATCTCAAGAATGGAGACGCATGAATCCCATGTACTCAAGTTTGATATGAGGACAATTAATGACAATTATTGACACGGGGGGGGTGAGGGAAGGGGAGAGCAGAGAGAGAAAGAATGAGGGAGGGGTGGGGAAAGGATGAGCAGAAAGAGGGAAGGAGCGAGGGGGGT
>CAUYRH010147520.1:0-20569 GCA_963574655.1 Perodicticus potto | reverse complement strand
TATACCCCAAGACTAAAAGCCTAAAGGGGGAGACAGGGCAAGACTGGGAGAGAAACGGAGAGAGCTTTTCTCTCCCCACTTGAGTTCTCTCTCTCTACCAGGAGCTTTAGTGTTTTCTGTATTCTTTTCTGTAAATAAATTCTGTCTTACCACTGGGGAAAAAAAAAAGAAAGAAAGAAAGAAAATGCCATGAAGGCTATGTTAAACAGTTAGAAGAAAACATTTCAGATTGTATATGAAACCAGCACATTGTACCCCTTGATTGCACTAATGTACACAGCTGTGATATAATAATAAAAAAAAAAAATAAACTTAATGTCAATGTTATGGTATTAACAGGTGGGGCTTTTAAGAGGTAATTAGATCATGAGGGCTTCTCTTGTGAATTAAGGGATTAGGTGCCCTTATAAACGTCTAGCAGGAGGTGTTCTGCCCTTTTGCCCTTCCACCTTCTGATATGTGAGGATGCAGAGTTCCTACCATCCACACTCAAGGACAGCACTCAAGGCACCATCTTGAAGCAGAGACTGACCCTCCCCAGACAGCCAACCTGCCAGTGCTTCAATCTTGGACTCTCCAGCCTCCATCCAGAACTGTGAGAAGATACATTTCTGTTTTTTGTAAACTGCCCAGTCTCAGGCATTTTGTTATAGCAGTGCTAAGACAAGACCTTAAGACAGTGGTTCTCAACCTGTGGGTCATGACCACGGGAACTGTATTAAAGGGCTGTGGCATTAGGAAGGTTGAGAACCACTGCCTTAAGAGGTAGTTAATTTAAGATGACACTGGTAGTATGAGCCCTTACCCACTTTGACTTGTGTCCTTGAAAGATGAACAAATTTGGTCACACAGAGATACCAGGGACATGCTGACACTGAGGAAGAGACATGTGAGGACACAGCAAGAAGTCACCATCAGCACACCAAGGAAAGAGGCCTTAGAAGAAATCAAACATGCTGGCATCTTGATCTTGGACTTCTAACCTCCAGAACTGTGAGGAAATAAATTTCTGTTGTTTAAGCCACCAAATCTGTGGTATTCTGTTATGGCAAGCCAGGGCATACCAGCACACTCTCGGAAGCCTTCCAACGCCCTGCACTACTCTTTGGCAGAGCCAACACCCTTTCCTTGGTGGGCTGACCACATCCCTTTTATGCAATGGTTTTCTTGTTTTTTGTGTCCTCTTTGCCATAAGTCCAGACCTGGCTCATTCTACATTTCCAGCATCTAGCACAGTGCTGAGTGCATCCCATGACTGGGAAAAGGTATGTGAATAAATGAATGAGTGAGTGAATGAATGAACAACAGGCTGCCCTAAGCTCTTGCAGGTGTCCTGGGCTCCTTCCAGGGGTGTCCAACAGCTGCTTGTGGTTAGATGTTCAGGGAAGGGCTGAGAGACTCCAGGCGTAGAGAGAGGTCAGGCAAACAGGCAGGCCAGGGAGCTGTGGCCATGCTGCCCTCCCTGCTGTACTGCCTCCTACTGGCTCTATCCCTCCTACTGACTGTACCGCCTCCTGCTGGCTGTACCCCTCCTCTTGACTGTATTCCCTCCTGCTGACTCTCATGCCTTGGAACAGTCCTGTGCTTTGCAGCTGCCAGCCTGGTTCCCAGCTCCCAGCCCTCCCTTCTGCCTCCATCAGCCACTTAATCACATGCAGAAGATGTGAATTCCCTGAGGCCCCATTTGTGTGGTCCTCTCTTCAAAGTCTGTTCCCCACCCCAGTTTCTGGGAGTCCTTTTGGAAGATCTGAAAGACAGTCTTCCTTTTCCACCCTTCCAGCTGGACAGGCTCAGGGAACAGACGGACTTTTCTGGGAACAGACTGGAGAGGAGGAGCCAGCAACATTAACAAAAGCACAAGTTGAGGCTTTCTGTGCTCTGTACTTACTGTCCAAGCAGGGCTCTGAGATGCCTGCAAAGCAGTCCACTGGCAACAGTGGGAACAAAAGAGATTGTTGATGGTGCAGCCTTTACCTGGTCTTCCCTGAGGCTCAGCCCTGATGGTGGACAGCCTCTCTGCAGAAGGAGATCCTCTGGCGGAAACAGGTCCAAATGAGAAAGAAGCCAAGCAATGCTGTGGGCTTCATAGAGTGGGCTCAGCCCGAGGATCGGCTGGGTCTGAGTATTGGGTCAGTGCCATGAACGGGACCACAGGGACCAGGCCAGGCTTAATGTCAACCAGAAAGAGGGCAGCATCCCTGCTCTCAGGGTATGGGCCTGGGCATGCTGGTAGTTCCCATGCCACTGGGAAGGTGTCAGTAATCAGCAGAGTTAGATGTGCTCCAGTGAGGGAAGAATGTCGCCTGGGACACAGCACTAACTTCTCCAACTGGTATGTCTGGGGCCTAGGACACCTGGAGGGCCACAATAATGCTTTACGTTCTTTGAAAACCAAAAGGAAAACAATCTGAACTTTTAATACACAAAACGTCATCTATTATATAATTCTGTGTCTATGAAATGTCCCAAATAGGCAAATCCAAAGAGACAGAACATAGACTGGTGGTTGCCAGGTGCTGGGGAGGAGGGAAGAGTGGGAGTGACTGCTGTTGGGCTTGGGGGCCCTCTCTTTTGGGGTGATTAAAATGCTACAGAATTATGGTGAAGGTTGACTAGCCTTGTGACTATACTAAAAAGCACTGAATTGTACATGGTAAAAAGGTCAGTTTTAAATCACGTGGATTTTCTCTATGATGCTGTTATTTTATTTTTAAAAGGCAAGACAGGGACAGAGGAAAAAAGAAGAAAATCAAGAACAATAGTATAATATGCAATCTTTAACCAAAAGAATGAGAAATGTATTTAAGCAAACAAAAGGAGACAAAATTAGATAAAACTGGGAAACAGATTTCATCTTTTGTGCAACCTCTCTGTTGGTGGCTTTCTGAAATGCTGAGCTAAAGAGAATTTGAGGACTCATAAGTCTTTCTCAGACTCGAAAAGAACAAGTTGCACACAACTTGTGATCAATTAATGACGCCTGCTCTAGCCTCAGGAGAGGAGGGAGGAGGTGCAGATAGCAAGGGTTTATTTGCTATCCTTGACGGGATAATCTCCACAGTTCCTCCCAGAAATCAAACTCTAATCTGAGACACACCTACACAGTGTGTGAGGGGAAGTGTGGGCCAGAGGCAGTTAGCTGAAAAGAGGGAGCAAAGTAGAAGTCTTTTTATATCCAGCAAATAAGACAGAGAACTCTCCTTGAAGAGAAGGCAGCAGAGTCAGGGGTTTAGACCAACCCTCCTGGTGCCAACACTGTCATTTAAATACATGCACTGCTAGCGCCTGTCTCTTCTTCCAGTGGGCTTAGCAATTAAGACCTCCCCCACCCCCAACTTCTCAGAGTGTGTCAAGAGACTTGCTCATGGCAGCAAAGAAAAATACATCTGTCATCGGACTGACAGCCACAACAAAGTCATTTTTATCTGGTGGTGGTGAGGCTGGCCTTATCCTTTCTGGGGAAAATAATGAATATTAGAGTTTCTGTTTACAAATATGCACCTTTTGCTGATTTCTCTCATGGCGCAATAATTTTTCAATTGGACAGCTTTCTTAGAAACACTGTCCATGGCAAAAGATGATAAAATGCAGTATCCGGAGAGATGCCTGGGGCTCTGTTTGTTTAACTGGGTAATTGGGCTCTGAAAGGTCAACCTATGATAGCCAAGCTGCCCCAGGTGTTTTTCTGCTAAGAGCCTCTCTGGTTAAATAATCTGTCTAAAGCACTCTTCTTCCTCCTCCTCTTCACCTGCTTCCCAAACAGCCACCCTCTCAGATTTACAACTCCCTATTAACCTCTATTCTAGCAAATCTTGGGCTTACTGATCTGCATGAACCTTTCTAGAAAGAGCCAAACGTGTGAGGATAACTATTCCTTTGCTATTTGAAGCTCAACCTACTATCTCTCCTGAACTCACTAATATACTTAAACCCTAGAACTGCTAATGGGATCAGAAAGTGATTAGCTGTCAGTTCGCAAGTGAAATTGATCAACAGTGGGCTCAGGGATGCTTCTGCTAACAGCCCACAGATTTCTCTGATCCTATTTGTGCTCCTCTTTATCATTATGACATTTTTTAAGGCGCCTTGTCTCTACAAGATTATCCATAAAGCCTCACAGCAGGTGCTGCCCACATGTGCATTTTAGGACGCCAGAGTGACTATTATCAGAAATTGAGCTCTGGGATAATGGCACAATGTTCAGAATTTGCTACAGCTGAGATGCTTTTATTTAAGAACCAAATACTCCCTTGTCAGGAGGCAACCCAGCATAGAGCAGTGGTTCTCAAACTTCCTAATGCTGTGGCCCTTTAATACAGTTCCTGTGGGTTGAGAACCACTGGCACTGAAGGAAAAGCCAGACACACAGATTTGGGTGTGATGCCTTGGCTCTTACCATCCTAAGCTGTGACTACAGTCAACCACTTGCTTTCTCTAAGGAGTCTCAGTTTCCACATCTATAAAATGAGGTCAACTTTGTAGGTAAAACATTTAGCATGGTGTTCAGATGAATAAAGAAATAGTCGCTATTGATAGTACTCATTTACATTTGTAAATGCTATCCCAGCCTGGTGTTAAAATAAAGCTGCTTTGAGTAGAATAATTTATATTTCTACAACTCACTCTCACCTTCTATTTCAGGAACCACAGCTTAGCAAAGCCCTCTGAGATGGATTCTGGAAAGCCCCCAGGAGGAGTATTCTCAGATAAGGCTGGTCAGGCAACACATCCTCTCTGCCATTTGATGTGTTCTGTTATGCCTGTGACACAGTGGGTCTTCCTCAGGGATAATTCTCTGTGGCACAGTCAGCCTTCTCTGTGGCTTGTCACTGTCCCATCTGGGTCGCCACTTGATGGGGCCGAGGACTGTCCAGGTCTTCCGTCCTGGCTTATCTATTGTCCTGTCGGGGACTGCTTGCTATCTTGCTCGGGAGCAATTACCCTTAGGTCTCTGAGGGCTATTTGTCTTAGCAGAAGGAAGAGAGAGAGAGAAACAGTCTTCCAGGGAGTGAAGCAGTCTCAATAGGAAAGTAAATCTTAGCTTAGAAGTCTTCTGGGAGAGACACCCGGGCAAACGCCCTGCAGGGAGAGAGTGAGAGTGAACAAATCTGTGAAAGAATAGCATGCATGTTCCCCAACTGCCTTTTCCTACAGCTTATAGATATAATCCTGTGGCTACTTGCACCAAAGGTGTAGAGACTGCCAATCACTGATGTTCTCTTCTTGCGAGCTCTCGTGTTAGGAGAGCCAAATCCCTTCTCCATGCCCTTATCACCAAAGTGTTATATTACCAAGATATTACCGGTGTTTCTTATAATTACGGAGTATTCCAAGCTTAATGTTCCCACAAGCTATGTCTGCTACAGAGCCCTAATCTCCCAGAAGTACCACAGAAAACTTTTGTGGGCCACTTTTCCATTAATATATATAATATATATATATAAATTATATTTTGTGACAAAAGTATAAAGAAAGTGTAATCTAGGCCAGATTAAAAATAAAAGTTCTTTTTTTAAAAAAAAACAATTTGAAGTAAATTCACTTAACATAAAATTAACCTTTTTATAGCATTCAGTGAGTGGCATTTTGTACATCTGCAGTGTCACCCTTGTTCCAAAACATTATCCTCACTCTCAAAAGTGATCATTGAACAGTTCTTCCCATTCCTTCTATCCCTGAGCCCAGTGTTTTCAAGCTTCACCCACATTATAGACATGCCAGCACTTTGCTCCTTTTTGGGCTAAACAATATTCCATTGTATGGATCAACCACATTTTATTTATTCCTCATCAGGTGATGGACATTGGTTGTTTCTATTTGGGGTTATTAGGAGGAATGCTGCTATGAATATTTGGGTACAAGTTTTTGTCTGAAAATTTGTTTCCATTCCCTTTAAGTGGCATTTCTAAGTCTATGGTGACTTGAGACTTAACTTTTTGAGGAACTGCCATTATTTTCTAAAGTGGCTGTGCCATTTTCTATTCCCACCAGCAATGTATGAGGGCCCACATTTGTCCACATTCTCTCCAACACTTGTTATTGTCTGTTTTTCTACTGTAATCATCATAGTTGGTGTGCAGTGGCAACCATCTAATTTTAAGAATGAAAAAGCTGAGACCAGAGAGGAGCTGTGACCCATTCAGCATCATGTGTCGTGGAGTTGGGCTCTGGACAGTAAAGCTCTTTAACTTCCAACCTGATTCCTATCAGGCCAGGCATACTCTCTGTTGAACATTTAGAGAAGAGCAGAGGCAGGAGCAATCCAGTGAAGCTAGAATGGAGCCAGGATTTCTTTACTAGCTATTATGATAGAACTTGAGGGCCCATGACGAGTGCAGGCAGCACCAGCAGACAGGGTTCCCACCCACTAGGCAGCTAGGGGGGGATTTTCCCAGGTCCTTGCAGGACTGACTTTGCTTTCTGAACTTTTCTTTGATGGCAGAGAGCTTTGGGAATGATGTAAGTCGGCTTCATTGACACATTTATTGAGAATCTGTTCTATCCTAGTAGTAGTTTTACACACTGGCAATACAAAGATTAAGATACAGCCCAAATCAAACATAAAAACACATTGTCTCAGTATTATTCTACTGAGCATTAGCAATAGAGGTAGAAGTAGGATATGGAGCTGAGTCTCGAAGGCCTCAGCATGCTGGCAGGATGCTTGCCAGGCCCGCTATGCAGACAGAGGTGGGTGCAGGATGTGACTGACTCATCTGCAATGCGGGAGGACACCTTGACAGTCAAGTGACACCTCAACAGCTTAGAGCTGCAGCACCTCAGTGCTTTTTAAAAAAATTTATTTTGAGTTAATATGAGGGTACATATAGATTAGATTACATTGTTTGCTTTTGTAAGGTCTGAGGTATAGTTGTGACCTTCACCCAGACCTTGGCACATTTTGACAGAGTTGTGCACAGCTGCAAACCCATTCTTCGTGGTAGGCACACAGAATTCAAGCTGAAGATTTTTGAACAAGTGCTAAGAATTCAAGCTTGATTTTTGAACAACTCAAGCTGAAGATTTTGAACAAGTGCTAAGGGGTGGAGTGAGAAAGGCAACTTTGGACCAGCTTTGCAAATAATGTTCACAGCTGCAAACCAAGCAGTGCTCTTGCCTGTGTATATTATGAAAGTGCTGGGGCGGCAGGCTGGCCTTGTTAATAATACCTCCCCCACTCTCAGTGTGACTAATGTCTTTCAGTCATAAAGGAATATTAGATCCCAAACAACCATACAAATAAAGAAAAGCCTGCTCTGATTCATCTTTTCCAGCTTGGTTTGCATAAAGTACCTCTTTTTTCTTATATTTACACATGACATTTCTTTTGTCTATGTGGTTTCTGCTCGTGTATTTTTCATACAAAAGTATGAAATAAATGAGGTCTTATTCCCACCTAAGATGCTGTGAATCTTCATGACCTACACTGGGGAGCGATGCATACAGGTGACACTGGTATAATGTGACTTAGGTGCTGTTTACGGTAAAGCAGAATACAAATCTTCATGTTAAATTTTGCTTTTCAAATACTCTTCTCTAGCCGAGAGATCTGCAGTTATTCTAATATTCTTCCCTTTGTAGGTTATGGTTTTCTTCCATCTGGCTGCTTTCAAAATTTTCTCCTTCATGTTAACTTTAGTGAAATTGATTATGATGTGTCTGGGGGATATCTTATTCGGGTTTAGTCATGCTGGGGTTCTGAAACTGTCTGCTATCTGAATTTCAGAATCTCTTGGCATGTCTGGAAAGTTCTCTTTCCTAATCTCATGAAGAAGAGACTCTGTGTCTTGTGAAGCCACTTTATTGCTTTCGGGGATCCCTATAAGGCAAATATTGGTTTTCTTCGAATTATCCCAGAGCTTTCTGAGAGAGTGGTGTTTTTGCCTTCCATTTCTCTTCCTCTTTGAAGGTTTGGAGCATTCAAATACTTTGTCTTCAATGTCAGAAATACTTTCTTCTGCTTGCTCCATTCTGTTACTGAGGGATTCTATTGTATTTCTCAGATCTTTGAGGGCTGCAACTTCTTGTCTCAATGTGTCAAAATCTTTGGTCATTTTGTCTTTGAATTCATTGAATTCTTGAGACATCTTTTGGATTACTGCTTGAAATTCTAATTCCATCTTTTCTTCCATTCTGTTGATCTTATTTGCTATCCAGATTCTGATTTCGATTTCTGACATCTCAGCCATTTGTTTATGCATGGGATCTTGTGCTTTGTCTGCCTTGTTGTTCCTGTGGGAGTTGATCTCTGATTATTCATATTGCCAGAGTTTTTCTGTTGATTTTGCCCCATGATTGTTTTTTACTGTTGCCTCTGGCAGTCTTCAGAGTTGGTGAGATGTCCCTCCAAGATTAGACCATGGTGGGATCACTATTTTTGCTGGAACTTTGTAGGGAGTGACCCTGTGTAGCTCCTCTGAGACTGCCCCAACCAGTGAGTTCTGGCTGTGGGAGCAGCTCTGGAGTGTGGCACCCTTGATCCACCAGCAGGGCGGGGATGGTGCACACGGTTCTGGGAGTGCCAGGTGCCCAGTGACTTTGGCAAAGAGAGTCCACAGCTCCAGCAATCTCTGGCCAGGAGGAGGGCTCCCTGCAGAGGCAGGGAGGGCTTTAGAGGGAGGGCCCTGGTCCTGTGGCTTCTGGAGTCCCTGGGAAGATGAGGTGGGCCAGTGTGGAGGCAGGGAGGGCGAAGTCCAGGGATGGGGGCAGGTCTGTGGAGGCCTGGCGGGTGCGGGATGCAGGGCTGTGCAGTTGCCGGCACTATCCCTGGCTGAAGGCGGGCCTGCAGAGGCCCAGCAGGCATGGGTTGCGGGGCTGCGCAGTTGTGGGGGAGTTCCTGGCAGGGGGCAGGCCTGCAGCGGCCTGGTGGGTGCAAGGCGTAGACCTGTGCAGTTGCTGGGGGAGTCCCTGGCCAGCGGCAGACCTGCAGGGCCCAGTGGGAGCATGGCATGGGACCACACAGTCATTGGCAGAGTCCCTGGCTGGAGCCAGAGTTTAGGTGCGGGGTGCTGGGCCGCGGGGCACTGGGCTGGGCGGTAGTTGGAGGAGTCCCTGGCCAGGGGGAGTGAGGCTCACAGTGGCCCCTTGGAGTCTCTTGCTGGTGGGGCACTTGGTCTGGCAGGTGGAAGGGGGGCGCTGCTCAAGAACCTCCTCCCTCAGTCTCAGCAGGGGTTAGGCTTTTGGTTCATCACATAAGGGGGGAAAAGTGTAGTGTAAGTTCAGAATGGTGGGGAAAACTTTAGTTCAGTTTTTCTGCCTAGCAATAGATTGTTGGTCACAGCAGAGTTGCTCTGAGGAAGCAATCCCCACTTCCAACAGCACTCTTCTGTGCAGTGAGACAAGAGGTCCACAGTTCACCGCTTGTCTGTAGAAAACCCACAGGAGCAAATGAAGAGAAAAAAGAAAGGAAACAGAAAAACAAAAAAACCCACAGCTTTCTTGGGGGAGGGGATGGACACCTTTCCTTTCAGGTCAATTTTGTACCCGAAGATTGCTTTCTTGGAGTCACAGCTTGCCTCAGCAGAGGTGACCTGCAGTTATCACTTTTTTCTCTTGGCTGGGCTCCCAGTCTTCAGCTTAACTGGACAGTTTCTGGAGGTTATCTTTCCTTTTGGACAAGAGCCTCTTTTGGAAGCTGCTTCCAGTCGGCCATCTTGCTACGCCCCCCTCCTTTCTTTTTTCATCCTCTTAAGAGTACCCACATTCTTTGCTCATAGCCCTTTTTTATTCCTTTTGCTTCTCCCAGCAAGGGTGGGGTGAGTCTTATCCTACATCTTTCTGGTTTTCTGTCTTTTTCAGACTCCCTAAAATCCAGAATAATCTTTCTGTGTCAAGCTTATCAGCAACTTCAATTCCATCTGCCACTTTACTTCCTCTTTGCCATGTAATCAAACATATTCATAGATTCTGGGGAGTAGGATGTGAGCATCTTTGGGAGCTAATATTCTGCCTACCAAAGCTTATGATACATGTCAAATCTCAAGCAGGGAATCTTTTGGTTACCTCCCCAGAACTCTCTTCCTCTCCTGTGAATAACTGAGAGTTTAAAGACCAATGCTTGATCCAGAAGGAACCAGGTGGTTTCTGTGGGTGAACATATTCCTCCACAAATGTGGATGAGAGTAAATGAGTCATGGCAAGCACTGGCTTCTCTCTGGTTCTGAATCATGATCTCAGGAATGTACTTGAACACAAATGAACCATTCCTGGGTCAAGATGACTGTTAATAATGATAGCCATGTGTCAAGAGCTCTTTTGCATACACCATCTCCATTACTACCATCACTGCAGGGTAGGTATTATTGTCCCCCTGGGTCAGAGGAGGAAATCCAAGTTGAGTCAAATTAAGTAACTTGCTCCAGATCACATAGTAAGTGGCAGAACTGGGTTTAGAGCCTGGGATTTTCAGATTCCTCAGGTCAGCCCTGAGAAATCCATTTCCCTTAAAAGTCTTCCCAAGTTATTTCTGTTAGTTCTCAGGGGAGAGGCAACATATTAGAATTACCTGCTTTTAAATAATGCCAATAACTTGCTTCAAACAAATTACATTAGAATCTTTGGAGGTGGAACTTGGTCATCTGTTTTTGTTTCTATCTGGGACCCTAGTTATTGTAAAGTGTGTTTAGGGTTAAGAACTGCAACTTTAGGGAAACCTGTATGTGCCCTCCAGAACTAGCTTTGCACCACTTTGCACTGTTCACCTCTGCCTACAACCTCCCACCTTACGTTCGGTGGTTAAGGAGCAGGTCTGGGACTGCAAAGTCCTCCCACCCTCCACTTGTGGGCAGTTTCTTGCTTAAAGCCCCAGCCGTGTGGGAGCCTCTCCAACTGCCATTTCCCACTTTCTTGACTTAATAGCAGCAGGTGGACATCTTTTCCTGGGGGTCTGTGTTTACACAGGTGAACAGAGAAGCTGAGAAACAGCCCCACAGAGTATAGCAGAAATTTTATTCTTCTGCACTTCAGAAGAATAAAAGTACTTTGTTTTCACTCTCATACTCCCCTTTCCCTCATTGATTTTATGTTAGAATAAGTTATCAGCACTAGCAGGAAATAATAATTTGCAAAGACAGTGATTTAAATTTCTCTCCTGACTTCTTGTTGGTTTAGTAAATCCACATAACACTTTGGAGTGGAGTGGAAATAACTTGAATGCTTGCCCAGAGTAATAGACTGTGCTGTTTTCAGAAAGAGCAGGCAAGTGGAGTAGAGGGGAACTGAGTTCTAGCCCCACTTCTGTTGCAAATTTCCTGTATGACTCCAGGAAGATGATGAAAACTTCCTATGCTTTTCATAAGAGTGTGGACCCCGGTAGGGTGGTGAGGTAACAGTGATTCTTTACCTTTGTAGGCTGGATATGTATTAACACATTAAAAATTTTTCTTTTTCATGGAACACCTCAACAATATAGCATATTGCCACATTCATTTTAATGTTCTTAAAAGAGAGAGAAAGATAAATTGAAAAGCATCTAGCCATTGTCTTACTCATCTTTTTCTCCTTTTCCCCTCTTTCCTCAATGGTAACCATTACTTAAACTTGATGTATGCTATTCTTATGCAGGTTTTTTTATTTTTGACACTTATGTATGTATCCATTGATGATCATACTGTGATTTTGTATTGTCAAATTAAGTGATTATTTCCTTTTCTTCTTATTTATTTATTTATTTATTATTATTATTTTTGAGACAGAGTCTTACTATGTTGCCTTCGGTAGAGTGCTGTGGCTTCACAGCTCACAGCAACCTCAAACTCTTGGGCTTAAGCAATTCTCTTACCTCAGCCTCCCAAGTAGCTGGGACTACAGGCACCCACCACAATGCCCAGCTATTATTTTTTGTTGCTGTTGTTGCAGTTATCATTGTTGGTTAGCAAGCCCAGGCTGGGTTGAAGTCTGCCAGCCTCGGTGTATGTGGCCAGCGCCCTTACCCACTGAGCCACGAGTGCTGCCCTTTTTAAAACTTTTTGTGATTTGAAAATTCCTGTCCTATCCTCTTGTGTTTTATTTTAAAGGTTTCCAAGTTTTTCTTTTCACATTGAGGTCTTTAATTCATTTAGAGTCAATATTTGCAATAGTTCATTCATTCAGTACTGATTTATAATGTCACCTCTACCCTATGTCTGGCCTTGGTATATGTGGATCTCCTGTATGCTCTGAATTCAGTTGTGTCAGTCTAGATGTCTGTTTCTATGTCAATATCACACTGATGTGACAATATCACAATGTTTTAAGAAGTTTCTAATTATTATTTTTATTCAGATATAATTCGTATACCATGAAATTCACCTTATTAAGTGTTCACATTGCTTTATTCACTAAATTGTACAACTATCACCACTATCTACTCCAGCACATTTTTTGTCACCTCCCAAAGAAACTCTATATCCATCAGGAGTCACTCCCCATTCCCTTATCACCCCAACTCCAGCAACCACTAAACTACTTTCTGTCTCTATGTATTTGCTGATAGTGGATAATTCATACAGATGGAATTAACCAATGTATGGTCTTTCATATTTGGCTTCCTTCACATAGTATTTTTCGGCTACCATCAATGTTACAGCATATTCCAGTGCTTCATTTTCTTTGAATGACTGAATAAATACTCTGTTGTATAGATATATCACGTTTTGTCTATCCATTCATCACTGATGGTCATTTGGATTGTTTCCACTTTTTGGCTATTATAAATAAGCAGGAACATTATTTTACAAGTATCTGTGTGCACGTATGTTTTCATTGCTTTAGGATACATATCAAGGAGTGAAATTGCTGAGTCAAATGGTAACTTTATGTCAAGCATTTTGAGGAAACATCAACTGTTTTCCAAAGAAGCTGGTGCCATTTTATATTTCTACCAGTAATGTATGAGGGCTTCAATTTCTCTACATCCTCATAAACACTTGTCTGTGTTTTTGTTATAGTCACTCCAGTGGGTATTAAATAATATTTTGTTATGGTTTATTTTCATATTTCCTAATGACTAATGATGTTGAGCATCTTTTCACGTGCTTATTGACCATTTGCATGTCTTTGGAAAAATGTATATTCAAATCCTTTGTCTCATCATATGTTTTGATATCTAGTAGGTGATTCCTTCTTTTTACTTCTTCAAAATAGTCTTGGTTATTCTTGCCCCTTCTTGCTTTAATGTGAATTTTATGTATTAGCTTATTCCATTAAAAGTTCATTGAGATTTATAAATGGAACTTTATAGATTAGTTTGGGAAAATAGATTTCTGCAAATATCTATAAATGTGGCAAATATTGTTAGTTTCCTTTGTTTTTATGTCAAATCTAGAAAGCCTACATCCAAATTATTACACAAGAGAGAAAGGCAATAAGAGTTTAAACACTACTATTGGTTTGGATCGTCATTATACTTAGTCAAATTCATATCTCAAATAATAAAATGGGGTAACTCTTCCATTTATTTAAACTCATTAAATATATATTTCAATTATTTAAAAATAATTTTGAAAAAAATAATTTTGCACATTAAGACTTTTATATAATTTGTTAAATGTATTTTTATGTTCTTTATAGTATTTGTTGTTATTGTTACATGTATCCTTTTCAAAATAACATTTTCTATGTGATTGTTGCTACTGTGTAAAAACATTACTTTGTGTACCAACAGCTTTACTTAATTTTTCTTATTAGTTCTATCAATATGTTTGGAGATGTTTTTGACTTTTCTGTGTTGATCACTATATCATCTGGGAATTTCAATTTTTTTCTTTATAATATTTTTATTTTAAAATTTCTTTTTCTTAGGCCAGGTGTTATGGCTAATATCTATAATCCTGGCACTCTGGGAGGCTGATGATAAAGGATCACTTGAGCTCTGGAGTTTGAGACCAACCTGAGTAAGAGTGCCCACTTGGTCTATAGTGTATTTAGGTCTGCTATTTCCTTATTGGGTTTCTATCTGGATGATCTATCCTTGTTGAGAATGGGATATTAAAGTTTCCCACTATTATTATGTTGATGTGTAATTCTCCTTTCAGTTCTGTTAATATTTCCTTTACATATTTAGATACTAATGGGTATTTCTATGAATGAGGACTAGAGGTGGAGACCTCCTATTTTACCATTTTACTAAAGCCATCTCCTAGGTAAAATTTTTAGTGGAAAGAAAAGGGATTTATTCTAACCAGATAAAGAATAGTTATTTAAAAAATGGTAAACATAACGATTAATAGTGAAAAATTAGAGTTTTGCCCTTTAAATAGTGAAAAAAATATATATGGATGACAGCTACCATTGTTTATATACAAACTCATACTGCCACTGTTAATCAATAACATAAAAAAAGAAAAAGAAATTTATTTATTTAGAGGCAGAGTCCCACTCTAATGCTCAGGTTAGAGTGCCATGGCATCAGCCTAGCTCACAGCAACCTCAAACTCCTGGGTTCAAGCATTCCTCCTGCCTCAGCCTCCTGAGTAGCTTGGACTATAGGCATCCACCACAACACCTGGCTATTTTTTTTTTTTTTAGTAGAAATGGAAAAATACAAAACAGAAAAATACAAAACATGTTGTCCAACAGCAGCAGAATACAGCCTTCTCAAGCACACATAAAGCATTCTTCAGGATATATTATAGGATAGGTTGTAAAACAAGTCTTTGACAATTTAAGTATCTTTTATGATTATAAAGGTAAGATAATATAAATCAATAACAGGAAGAAAATTGAAAAATTCACAAATATGTGCATATTAAACAAAAGGGATTTATGTTTGTGCAACTGAACAAACAGTGGGTCAAAGAAGAAATCAAAAGATAAATAAAAACTGTCTTGAGATAAATAAAAATGAAACATAATACTAAATCTAATAGGACAAGCAAAAGCCCTTCTAAGGTGAAACCTTATAGTAATAAATGCCTACATGAAGCAAAAGGAAAGATTTCAAATAAATAACCTAAACTTTATACATCAAAGAACTAGAAAAAGAACCAAGCCCAAAGTTAGCAGAAATAAGTAAATAATAATGAGCAGAAATGAATAAGATATTAGAAAACAATAAAAAAACAATGAAACTAAGTAGGTTTTAAAAAATGTTGACAAACTTTTAGCTAGAAAAAACTCCAGGGCAAAATAGGTAAATTCTACCAAATACTTAAAGAATAGTGTCAGTTCTTCTTGAACTCTTCCAAAAATTTGAAAAAGAGGGAACACTTCCAAACTCATTCTATGAGGCTAGTATTACACTAATGCCAAAATCAGGCAAGGACACATACACACACACACACATAACAAAATTCAGAAAATGATAGGCCAACATCTCTGATAAACATAGGGGCAAAAGTCCTCAACAAAATATGAGCAAATCAAATCCAGTACTGTATTAAAAGGATAATACACAATAATTAAGTGAGATTTATCCCTGAGATACAAGGATGTTTCAATGCATGCAAATCAACAAATGTGATCCACTACTTTAACAGAATGAAGGCTGAAAATCATATGAACCTCTCAAAAGATGTATAAAAAGTATTTAACAAAATTTGACGTACTTTTGTGACAAAACTGTCAACAAACTGGGCAGAGAAGGAATATACTTCAACCTTACAAAGGCTATATATAACATATATGATATCATACTTACATGTGAAAAGCTAAAAGATTTTTCCCTAAGATCAGAAACAAGATAATGGTGCCCACTCTGATCACTTGTATTGAACATAGTAAATAATGTCCTAGTCAGATGAATTAGGCAAGAAAAAGAAATGCTGATATGATCTTATATATGGAAAGTTGTGAAGAGTCCATTAAAAACTGTTGAAACTAATAAATGAATTCACTAAAGTTGCAGGTTGCAAAATTCCCATACAAAAATCAGTGGCATTTCTGTACATTAACAATCAATGATTTAAATAAAAAATTAAGAAAAAATTCCAATTATAGTAACATAAAAAAAAATGAAGTATTTAGGAATAAATGTAGCCAAGTCATGGAAAGATTTGTACATTAAAAACTGTAAGACGTTGATGAAAGAAATTGAAAAAGACATGAATAAATTAAAAGATAACCCACATTCATGGATGAAAGAATTAATACTGTTAAAATGTCTATACTTCTTAAAGATATTTATAAATTCAATATAATTCTTAATCAAAATTTCAATGACATTTTCTGCAGAAATAAAAAAAATAATTATAAAATTTGCATGGATTTATAAAATATTCTGAAAAACTTAAACATTCATTTTTTTTTTTTTTTTTTTTGAGATAGAGCCTCAAGCTGTCATCCTGGATAAAGTGCCATGGCATCACAGCTCACAGCAACCTCCAATTCCTGGGCTCAAGCAAGTCTCCTGCCTCTGCCTCCCAAGTAGCTGGGACTACAGGTGCTCTCCACAACACCCAGCCATTTTTTGGTTGCAGCCGACATTGTTGTTTGGCGGGTCTGGGCTGGATTCAAACCCGCCAGCTCAGGTGTACGTGGCTGGTGCCTTAGCCCATTGAGCCACAGGCACCGAGCCAGCTTAAACATTCTTAAGAAAGATGAACAAAGCCAGAAGCATCATACTTCCTAATCTCCAACTATATTACAAAACTATAGTAATCAATAGAGTTTAGTACCAGCATAAAAAGAAACATAGAGACCAATGGAACAGAACGGACAGACCAGAAATCAACCCAAACATATATAGTCAACTAGTATTTGACGAGAGCACAAAATAAAACATGATAGGGGAAAGACAGTCTCTTCAATAAATGGTATTTGGGAAACTGAATATCTACATGCCAAAAATGAAATCGAACATCTGTCTTATACCACTTATAAAAAATTAACTCGAAACAGAATACACATTAAATGTTAAGACCTGAAAACATATCATTCCTAGAAGAAAGCATAGTGAAAAATCTTTACATTGGTCAAAGTTTCTTGACTTAAATAAGTGGGACCAGTACAGTGGCTTAGGCCTATAACCCTAGCACTCTGAGAGGCTGAGGCAGGAAAATTGCTTGAGGAAAATTGCAAGAGTTCAAAACCAACCTAAGCAAAAGCAAGACACTGTCTTCATTAAAAATAGAAAAACAATTATCTGTCATCCCAGCTACTTGGGAGACTCAGGCCAAAGGACTGTGTGAGCCCAGGAGTTTAAAGTTGCAATAAGCTATGATGATGCCATTGCACTTTAGCCTGGATGACAAAGCAAAACCCTGTCTCCAAACAAATAACAAATGGGACTACATCAAACTAAAAAGTCTCTGGACAGTGAAGAAAACAATCAAGAAAATGAAAAGGCAATTTTTGGAATAAGAAAAAAAAATTGCAAACCATCTATCTGGTAAAGAGTTAACATCTTAAACATATAAGAAATCCATACATATTTAAGATGGTGGCCGAGTAGCAGCTTCTGTGCAGCTAGGCGCAGTGAGAGTGGCAAGAGAAGACTCCAGGCATCTCTGACTGGTGGGTTTTGCCCAGAGGCGTCCTTTTGGTGACACAGGAGTCAGTGAGAGACTTCTGGACTCCACAAGGAGGACAGAAGCAGTGGAAAACTGGCAAGTGGTAGGTGCAGTAGGAAGTCAGAGGCTGCCTGCAGCTGTAACCATAGCAACAGCAAGATTGCAAACAGGAAAAGCCTTACCTGGGGGGCTGTTTTGGATTTTTGGACTTGGGCTCTCGATTGAACTGCCTTGGGAGATCTTGGGCTGGTGTGTGGATGACTTTAGGTGTTGTTTGGGGCCTCAGACTGAGCCGCTGAGCTGAAAAGAAGCTAATATTGCTTAGCTGTGGGCTGCCCCTGTGTGTTGCAGTGCCGGGAAGGAAGGAGACCTTGGGCGAGTAATCTAGTGACTGAGCTGCCCAAAGGCGGGGATTGAGATGCTGGGCAAGTGCAGAGATCCAAGTGTTTGGCAGATTAACAGCCGTGGCCTTCAGGAGCATAGAGGGAGACTGGATTTGGTGCACTGGATAAGCATGCAGCCACACCAGGAGAGATCCCAGGGATAAGTGCTTTCCTTGGAAAGCTTCGGCTTGGCCAAGGTTTGTGGCTTGGAGTGTCTTTTGAGTGGGCCGAGGAGACATTTGGGCTCCCAAGCCTGCAGGGTCTGAGAAATGAGCACAGGCCTCCAATCACCATCTCCTACAGCTGTATCAACTTTGTGATTAACATCTCAGATCTCAGAAGCTCACCTGTTGCCCGGTCAATATTTAGCAAGATATATATATTGTTTGGTTTCTTGTTTTAGGGGTTTTTGTTTTTCTTTCTTAATTTCAACATTTTTTCTTGACATTTCTTCCTTTTTTTCAACATTCTTGTTTAAATACAATCTTCCATTTTTGCCTTCTTTAACAATTAGAATTGCATTTTTGCTAGTGTTTCTGCCCATATTATTTGCTTTCCCCCCCCTAATTTTATCCCACAAGGGTTTTGCTTGTTTGTTTCAGTTCCATTTATAGTATTTTTGTCTTTCCTCTCTACTTTGTGGAGGTGGGGTATTGTGACAGAGCTGGCTGGCAAAGAGCTGGCTGTTGGCCTCAAGGGAATCACTCACCCCAGAACCCCCGGAGGTTGGAGGTCTTTAAGGTTGGGCCATAGTAAGCTGCTACACACCTACATTTCTCCTGTTTCTTTCTTTCAGTGCCTTTATTCTTTTTTGTCAATATTTCCTTTTACTCACCTCCTCTTCTTTCTCTTTTTTTTCTTCTTTAAATCTTTTTTCCCTTCTTGCTCTTCAATCTTTTCATCCTTCTGGTATCACACCAAAAGGACTTATTAAAACTTTAGGCCAGCCGTACAGTAACTTAAAGATCAAGAAGAAATGAAGGAAAGTTAGGGTAAGGAAACAGATACAAGATAGCACTCATGAAGAAGAATCAGCAGAAAAATTCTGGCAACATGAAATCCCAGGCCAGAGTTACCCCTTCTAGGGATCATGAGATAGCTACCACAGAGGATTCCTCCTATAAAGAAATGTTAGAAATGACAGAAGGGGAATTTAGAATACAGATGATGAAAACAATGAAAGAAATTGCTGAGAAAGTGGAAAACAAAAAGAAAACAATGAAAGAAATTGCTGAGCAAGTGGATAATAATCAAAAGGAAATTCAAAAAAAGAATCAAATAAGAGATGAATGATACAAAGAATATAGCAAGGATATAGCAGAGCTGAAGAAATTGGAGCAGTCAGGTAGGGAACTTAAGGATGCAATAGAAAGTATCAACAACAGATTAGTTCTTGCAGAAGAAAGAATCTCAGAGGTAGAGGATAAAGCTCTTGAGATAACTCAGATAGTTAAAGAGGCCAAAAAGAAGAGACAGAAAACAGAACGTTCACTGACAGAATTATGGGACTTTATGAAGCATTCAAACATATGAGTTATAGGTATCCCAGAAGGGGAAGAAGAATTCCCCAGAGGAATGGAAGCCATTCTAGAGAATATTATAAATGAAAATTTCCCAAACATCACCAAGATTCTGACATACTCCTTTCAGAGGGGTATCGGTCCCCTGGTTGCCTCAACTCAAATAGAGCTTCTCCAAGGCATATTGTGATGAACTTATCTAAAGTAAAGACAAAAGAAAAGATTTTGCAAGCTGCCAGGAGTAAACGGATGGCTTCACACCAGAATTTTATCAAACTTTCAAAGAACAGCTTATTCTTATACTACAGAAATTATTCCAAAAAATTGAGGAGGAAGGAATCTTATCCAAAATTTTTTATTATTTATCTTATCCAAAATTTATTTATTTATTTATTTATTTATTATTTATTTATTATTATTTAATCTTATCCAAAATCTTATCCAAAAATTTTTCTATGAAAAAAAATCACCCTGATACCAAAACCAGGTAAAGACCCAACTAAAAAGGAGAATTTCAGACCAATTTCACTAATGAATATAGATGCAAAAATTCTCAAGAAAATCCTCACTGACAGATTACAGTTTATCATCAAAAAAGTCATACATCATGATCAAGTAGGTTTCATCCCAGGGATGCAAGGCTGGTTCAATATTTGCAAGTCTATAAACGTTATTCACCATATCAACAGAAGCAAAACCAAAGATTATATGATCCTGTCAATAGATGCAGAAAAAACATTTGATAAAATCCAGCATCCTTTTCTAATTAGAACACTGAGGAGTATAGGTACAGGTGGCACATTTCTTAAATTAATTGAAGCTATATATGACAAGCCCACAGCTAATATTTTACTGAATGGAGTAAAACTAAAAGCTTTTCCTCTTAGAATTGGAACCAGACAAGGTTGTCCTCTGTCACCATTATTATTCTACATAGTGCTGGAAATTCTAGCCAATGCACTTAGACAAGACAAGAAAATAAAGGGGATCCAAATGGGCGTAGAGGAGGTCAAACTCTCCCTTTTTGCTGATGATATGATCTTATACTTAGAGAACCCCAAATACTCAACTGCAAGACTCTAGGAAGTCATCAAAAAATATAGTAATGTTTCAGGATATACAATCAATGTCCACAAGTCAGTTGCCTTTGTATATGGCAACAATATCCAAGATGAGAGGTTAATTAAGGACAGAACTCCTTTCACCATAGCCCCAAAGAAAATGAAATACTTAGGAATAT
>CAUYRH010147519.1:0-34430 GCA_963574655.1 Perodicticus potto | reverse complement strand
TGTAGTCCCAGCTACTTGGGAGGCGGAGGCAGGAGACTCGCTTGAGCCCAGGAATTGGAGGTTGCTGTGAGCTGTGATGCCACGGCACTCTACCCAGGGTGACAGCTTGAGGCTCTGTCTCAAAAAAAAAAAAAAAGAAATGTCTAGAATGTGCAGATTAAAAGAATAGTATAAGGAAAACATCATATAAGCAAAGCTGCAGTTTTGTTGTTGTTGTTTTCATTGTTGTTTTAACTGGCCCAGCGCGGGTTTGAACCACCAGCCTCAGTGATGTGGCCGGTGCCCTACCTACTGAGCTCTGGGCGCTGCCAAAGCTGCAGTCTTATATGAAGTAGTTACTTGAGCAAAACAGATTGATTCCTTACAAAATATTAATCATTATCCAAGGTAGAGAAAATAATCTTTCAGTCTTAAAAATCTAAATCTTACATCATTTTTAATGTAATCTTGGCTTTATTTTGTTTAAAAAAACACCCCTGTTTCTTCAATTTAGCTTACCAAGATTTTATCCAGGGGAGTCCAATCCATGGCCTGCAGGCCACACGTGAATTGAGGCCTGTTTGATAAAAAAGTGATGCTGGATATTGTGAAAATTATGCACAGAACTTTCTTTGGCTCATTCACTTTAGATTAGTGTTTGTGTATTTAAAGTGTGGCCCTAGCCAACTCTTTTTCTTCCAATGTGTTGGACACCCCTGATAGGAATACTGAAACTGATAGAAGGTAGTGGAGAACCATGCATTCGGGAAATCCAGGACTCAGACTTCTTACATCTTTTACCTGCACATTTCTGGCACTTTCCATTTCTGAGCTCTCTTGCCTGAGACCTCTGTGCCTCTGCACACTCTGGAGTTAGTAACTCCATATAGTTTTTCCTCCAGAAGATACAGTTGCTTCTTCTTCAAAGCTCTTGGTGCTCTCCAGATGCTGCATAGTTGGGGTGCCTAACACCCATCTCTAGGAGAGGATGTTTTGGCACCAATTTTTGGCTGAAGTTTTTGCATTGCACTTCCTTGTCATTCGGTGGCGTGGTGTGTGTCTGCCAGCCCCTCTCAGCTGAAGGCCTTCCCAGACTAGGCAGCTGAATGCCCTGCACAGCTGCCAAAATTCTAATTCAAGATCTAGAATTCTAACTCCTGCTCTTTAGACCCTCCTCTGGCCTTGGCCCCAGTCATGTTGCCAACCCTGTCCCTGGGTGCCCAGAGCCCTGCCCTCACCCTCATTTGGGCCCAGATGGGCCCAGTTCCACCCAATCCAAATTTCATTTCATCACAAGTTTGTCACTTTGTGAGCTAGAAGACAGAAGAGACGGGCAAAAAGAGAAAATGACCTGGGCAAGAGAGCTCAGCCCCAGTTACTGTGATGGTCGGACTGTAGAACTTTGCAGTTACAGGAACGCTACATGTGCCTTTACTCTAAACACGTGTGAAAAGCCTTAACAATCCCATTATGAGAAATGCCATTAGAGATGCACATGGTTTACGAAGGGGGGGAATAATTCTCTCTGTATCTGCACCAGAAGGAAAGTGAAATTTAACCTAAAGAAAAATGCTGGCTCGGCGCCTGTGGCTCAAAGGGCTAAGAAGCCAGCCACTACACCTGAGCTGGCGGGTTCGAATCCAGCCCGGCCCGCCAAACAACAATAAAGGCTGCAACCAAAAAATAGCCGGGCGTTGTGGCGGGCGCCTGTAGTCCCAGCTACTTGGGAGGCGGAGGCAAGAGACTTGCTTGAGCCCATGAATTGGAGGTTGCTGTGAGCTGTGATGCCACAGCACTCTATCCAGGGTGACAGCTTGAGGCTCTGTCTCAAAAAAAAAAAAAAAGAAAAAGAAAAATGCTAAATTCAGTTGGCATACATTAATAAAAAATGTGCTGTTGGGTCATAAGCTGCTGATAACATGTTTCTTAGGCACTTGGAAAAGTGCTACTGAGAACATAAACTTTACAGGTAAAAAAAAGACTACAACTGGGGATGGGGTGGAGGACAGGAAGGTAATAGAATCTGAGCAAAATGTAGATTTTCTCGGAAGCTGCCAAATTCAACTTAAGTGCTTAACTGGTCACCATTGTGGTGTAAATGGTCACAGGGCAGAGTAATCTTGATTGGAGGAATCCCTTCGCTTTTAAATGAGGAGTAAAATGTCCCTTGACCTTGTTTGCACTCCTTTATCCTTAAACAAAGCACCGCCCTTTCTGCTGTGGCAGAAATACACAGGTGGGTTAATTACCAGACTTGAGAGGGTGTAGTAGGCCCAAGTGGGGTGCTGTACTTTGGGTTAAATTATTTTAGTTTTTGTTTTCCCGAATGGAGCAGGGAGTATAACAAATGTGGTACATATGTAAAACATAGGCATATGCACTTGACAACCAAGCAGTCTATTTTGAAATTTAAATAAAGCTAAGATTTTCTTCTGGCCTAGAGGGAAGCTTCATTAAAATCAATTAGTACAAACCTCCAGAGAATATAGACTATTTTTGAAAAGAAGGTTTAAAGAATAAGGTGCACACAATTACCTTTCCTGGGTCTCCCGTGAATGTCAGTGTCACACCCAGACAGGTGGCCAAGTGCAAACAAATGTTCCCGAGAGGGGCCTGGGTAACTCCGAGTTCTCAACGCGGGGAAGTGCGTGTAATTAACGGATGTGCTTGTAATGATGAAATCTACATAACCGAGGAGCCTCCAAACAGACTGCACGTACTGCAGGCTGGGAAGGGCAGGCCGAACGGGATGAAGTTGGCTGCGGGGGTCCGCAGGTGAGGCCTCGGTCCCGGCGCGGAGGTTGGTGCCGCACAGCTGTAGCCGCGCGCCCTGGTCCCTCCTCCCAGCTGCGGCGGCCTCACCCCCACCCCCGCCCTCCCCCCGCCGCTCCCGACGCCGCAGCCGCCGCCGCCGCCTCCCCTCTGCCTCCCGGTGGCTCCTCGCTCTCCCTCCATCTCTCTCGCCCCCTCTCCCTCCGTCCCGTCCTCTCCGCTCCCCTCACCCCGCCTCTCTCCCCCTCCCCCAGCCCCTCCTCTCCTCACCCCACCCGGCCTCCCTCCCTCCCTCTGCCCGCCCGGCGCTCGCAGAGCCGACACCAGGGGGGCTCTCGATGTAGCACCATGACAGGCATTGCCGCCGCCTCCTTCTTCTCCAATACCTGCCGCTTCGGGGGCTGCGGACTCCACTTCCCCACCCTGGCCGACCTCATCGAACACATCGAGGACAACCATATCGGTAAATGGCACGGGGGTGGGCCGGGGTGCCGGGCGCGCGGAAAACTCCTGCTCGTGAGAAGCCCCGGAATGGCCAGGGGTGGCCGGGAGGGAGGGAAGGAGGCGGCGGCCGGGCGTGGGGGTGGCGGGATGCGGAGGTCCTGGGTGGGGGAGGGGACGGGCGCCCCGAGGTGCCGCTGGCGGGCGGGCGGGCTGGGGGATTCCGAGGGGCGTGCACGCGGGCGGCGAAGCGGTGGGAATGGGGGTGCGCGGCTGCGGGGCCGAGCGCCGAGCAGGGGCGCGGAGTTAGTTGGCCCGGGTGGTCGGGGTGCCGGGGGCGCCGGGGGGCGGACGCCGCCTGCCGCTTCCGCCCCGGCTCGAGCTGTCAGGGCTCGGCGGCGGCTGCAGCCGCCGGGAGGTGGGAGCGGGGGGGCGGGGGTGGCTCCACCGCGGCAGCCATTCCGCTTCCTCCTCCCGCCGCCGCCGCCACTGCGTCCTGTCAGCGCCGGTTGCTAGGTGTGGTGCGTCGGGAGGGGGCCGGAGCCGGCGGCCGCGGGCGGAGGACTGGGCGCTCGCCCTCTCCCCGGCGGCGGCAGAGCCGGCGGGGCGGGGACGCGGGGTCCGGGCTCGGGCGCCCGCCCCTGCCCCGGCCTGGTGCGGACGCCCGGGCGCTGCGGGTTGAGGTCCTGGGTGCGCCTGCGGGCCGCGCCCTGCGCCCCGGGGCCCGGCCGCCCTGGAGGCCCCTGCGGCTGCGCCGGTTGGAGAGCGGTCCCCCAGGGCCCGCGGCCCGCATTTAAATGCACCCGGCTCGGCGATTTGCCTTTCAAATGGTGCTAGGCCCGAGGTGCGGCGGCTGCGCCCCGGGATCGGCCGAGGCCTGTGCTGCGCCCTGGGCGTGGGGGACGCGGGAGGGGGCTCCCAGCGGGAGGGCTGCTTTCCCTTCACGCCCAACATCTATCTCGGCACCTTTCAACAAGTCCCCTAATTCGCAGAAGACCTTACACACATTTACACACTTCTATCCTGAACCCCTGCGGAGGGAGGTGGGTCGGGTTCATCTGGCTCAGGCGATGCAGCCACCTGCGGAAGGTGTGGCCGGCGCCCACAAGTGGTCTTGTGTGGGCTGGGAGGTGAAGAGGCCGCGTGATGGCTCCATGGGGCTGTCTTAGCCGAAGAACCTTAAATTGCCCCAGCAAGTCAAAATGAATGCCACGGATTCAGCCATGTGGATGCAGCTCACGTTTCTGCAAAGTTTAGAGAATAAATGACGACTGCTGTGTATTTATGCACGAAGAAAATGAGGCAGAACCTTATGCTCCTTTGCTTAGTATAACTCTCTTTGTACACAGTGGGTTCTTAATAAATGTTGAATGTCTGTTTAGAATGGGATTTGATGGGCCATCTGGAATGGAAAATGTCTACAAAACGTCTTTAAAAAGATAATTTTGATGAGTATTGTCTAGGTCTTGAAACTTTTAAAATGTCCAAGTAATAGCTTCTTCCATTTCCTATGATAAAGGTGTGACAGAAGAGCTAGGCAAGCTTTGGTAGTCTTAAAATCAGTTTGAGTAACAAATTTGCTGATTCATATCATGATTGAATAGTCATAACCGAAAGTGCTTGAAAGTATAAATCAGGGCTTTCTAGATGGCTAGTTTAAAGTGTTGTATTATGAAGTGCCAGGAGGGATTTTGATAGTTCAAGAACCTCCTCTTACTCCCAATAACAAATAAAAATAGTGCTATCAGTAAATATGTATCATATGAACATAAACACATTTATAAACAATCTCTTTCTTTTTTTTTTTTTTTTGTTGTTGCAGTTTTTGGCGGGGGCCGGATTTGAACCGGCCACTCTGGGTATATAGGGCTGGAGCCCTACTCCTTGAGCCACAGGGGCCGCCCTGAATAATAACTCTTGACCTGGAGAAGGCTATCATTGCATATCCAATTCATTCTTACTGATTATTTCAAAATAAGTTATAATTTATATAAATTGAGTAGTAAGTTTTACCCTATTGCAGACTTACTTGGACTAGCTGGTTAAAAGAAAATATAAATTGTATGTATTCAAATGTGTTAAAGACAGTTATCCTTGCGGATTTAGTTTGCAATCAAATAGGTGATTTCAGACTACTGATAAATCGAGTTTTTTAAAAGTTTTCAGAAATTGTCTTAATATTGTGCACTTTTTTAAAAGAGGGTTAAGTATTTCATAAATTTTTAAAAACTCAGGTTTTGTTGTATCTCCTCTCTACAGAGCTATTGTTTTTCTTTCAGTAGTGAAAATATTGAAAAATTAATACTTTTAGTGATGACTTAAGGAAAGTGGCAGGGCTAGCAGTTACTCCATTTAGGAAATAGTTTGAACTACCAAACTTTATGAAAAACAAATTTTAAAATGAAAAATACACTTGTGGCGCCTGTGGTTCATTGAGTAGGGCACTGGCCCCATATACCAAGGGTGGCAGGTTCAAACCTGACCCTTGCCAAACAGCAGCAAAAAAATAGCCAGCATTGTGGCCGGAAGCTGTAGTCCTAGCTACTCAGGAGGCTGAGGCAAGAGAATCGCCTAAGCCCAAGAGCTGGAGGTTGCTGTGAGCTGTGACACCATGGCACTCTGCCAAGGGTAACTTTGTCTCAGAAAAAAAAAAAAAGAAAAAAACACTTGCAGTTACCAAGAGGAAGAGATTCCAACAGTGGAATTGTATATATACCACTGGAGAGAAGCCTTTTATATTCAAAGGCAGCAGTATGCCCAGAAATAAGAGTGGGTCTTGATTAGTAGTGTCATATAAACATACTTTTGATGACAAAGCATTTAGTGACAGTAATATACATGTATTGTTATGGGGTGTTTATTGTTTGTGATTCAGTCCATAAATTTTTGGAGATAATTTGATGGTTATTTTTTAATGATTGACTTAATTGATTGCATGTTCTTGTTAGCTAGTGGTTAAATTAAAAATATTCAATATTCGTGGAAAGGTAAAGAGACATGCATTACTTTGCTTTTAATTTAGTCAAAGGTCTTGTTATTTAGCATGTATAAGTGTGTTAGAGATAAATGCTTAGGTGAAAGTTCCATTTTGGGGACCTGTCTGAATTATTACCATTTAATCACTAGTCACTCTTAAGCAAAGATGATATGAACATTTATGAGAATGTGTTTCTTGACAACTTTTTCAAGACCTGTTTTCACTGTGAGTGTATTGTGTTCAGTTAATTAAGTGAATTAAGTTCAGTGTAACTGTCCCTGTCATATATGTATACTCTTGTTTTTAACTATTTTCTGTTTTCCATAAGGAACAAGGATTTGGGGCTTTAGAGCCAAGGGAAGTTTACCTATTTTCACTCCTTGTGGAGGAGCGCTGTACCTGTGTCCCTGTTTTCCTTGTGTTTCACTGCTGGTTCAGTATTGGAGCACCTGTTTTTGTATTTCACTGCTGGTTCAGTATTGGAACACCTGTTTTGTTGTGCAACCTGAGTATCCCAGTTAAACTCTTTCTCACCCCAACTTAATTGCCTAGAAATCCCACAGGCTTGCAACTATGAAGTCTTCCTCTATCAGCTTTGCTATCAGTTCATTCATAGAATTTTAGAGAGCCTGCCGTAGGACAAAGGAGCAGTGAGGTCTATGCAGGGGGTAGACAGTGCAAAGGTCCCAAGACAAGACTATGACTCTGGAACAGGAACATGGGAATCTGACCCAATTCAGCTGTTCTTGTGATAGTACTGATCTAGTGGGTCATTTAAGAACATTCCCCAGATATTAGGAGCCTCAGCTTTGCTGTTGTTGCAACACATTTTCTTTCTTTTTTTTGAGATAGTGTCTCACTATTTCACCCTGGGTATAGTGCCATGGCGTCACAGCTCACAGCAACCTCCAACTCTTGGGCTTAAGTGATTGCCTCAGCCTCCCAAGGAGCTGGGACTACAGGCGCCTGCCCCAAGACACACATTTTCTCCCAGGGTCCCTGTTAAGAGACGGAGTTTCATTAACTAAGAGTGACGTACATCAGCTGGGACTTGGAGGTTCTTGACTCCAGATGTCAGCAGGCTTCTCCTTGTGCATCTCTACTTGTTAATTTCCTCATCTCCAAAATTGAGGGAATCCATGGGGCTTCATTTCACAGAGTGGATTTATAAACCATCTAATGATTAAAGGTCAAAGTTTCTAGAAAGAAAAATAAGGATACTTATACAATAATATAGAATTAGGCTTCAAAGATAGTTTAGTAAATACTTGCTATATCTTCTCAAAGAAGCACCATAGTACACTATATCGCTAGGTCATACAATATGTAGTAGGGCCTTATTATTCCCACTTCATAGGTGAGCAAACTGAGGTACAGGAAGGTTAAGTAACTTGCCTAAGCTTCCATGGCTGGTAAGTATGATTTGGGATTTGAATTCCAAACAGGTGTGGAGAGCTGAGATTGCCAAACTGCTGAAGAGGTGAAGAACTAGACAGTACCCTTTCTGCCTCCATCACATAGTTGGGTCTGTCTTTCCTCCTCTGGAAAGTAGCTCTGAGCTCTTGAAATGAGGATTATCTGAGAAAGGGCATAGTGAACCTGGCATGCGTGGAGTTGAACATAAATTTCTGGCACTTGCTAGCCACATGCCCATGAACAAATAACTGTGTCTCCTCTGAAAATGAGGGTAATAGTGTCTACCACATGAAGGTGTTAATGGGAAATACAAAAGATAATATAGCTATATAAAATACCCATGTACAATATTTATCTCTATCAGTACATTTCCTGCCATTTCTGTATTTACTAAATAAATGTATTTGTAATCCTACTGTGAAAGTCTGCGTTAGAGGTGGTCTATCTCAATAGACCATGAGTTGTGTCCATCCACTTGTGGTGCTCTTTTGGGCATTTTGTAACTGTAAAATCATCAGACTCTTTCTGGAAAGATTGAGACTAGGAAATAGGAGCCTCCTCAGCAGCCCAGCTTTGGTGTTGCAGCCTCTGGCCACTTTCTTTGCTGTGTGGCCAGAGGCACTTTAGATGCTGGCAGAAGCATTTGCCACTGTGGACTGGGAAAGTGGTGTCCAGGCCAGCGGCTTCTAACCTGGCCTTTCCTTGTGGCCTGAATTTATTTGAGAATACCTAGGACTAGAAAGAGGTACTGTGCCTTGGGCCTGTAAGCACATTCCCTTGAGGACACTTCCTGTGGGGAAAAGGAATAACTGAATGAATAAATGAATGAATTAAATTCTTGTTGCTCCCTGCTCTGCTCTCTGCCTGCACCCTGAGGCTTGGTGGTGAGATTCCCCTGTTACTCCCTTCCACCGTTCCCAAGAGCCTGGGATAGAGCGTGCCAGGTGTTAAATGCCTGTGCAGTGCACACACCATACTCAGTGAAAGGGAACCTAAATCCAGAATTTCACAGTCATCTCCAAAACACTGTCTTCAGTAGTTTTTCCATTTGCCCACTTCTACCTGTAAACAGTCAGATTGCCCTCTATGAAACATCACTATTAAGTATGCTGTCTCATCAGTTTTATACGTTTTTGATCGTTTTCCTGTAGTGTATGGGTTTTCTGATGTGTGGGAGACACCAAACCCCTGCCTGTAACCGAGTGGGTTGATATTATAAAACCTCCATATTCCTTAGCAAATCATTTCCTTTATAGTTCGTGTATTTTAGAGACATCTCTCACCTTGACAGTTCTAGAAATGCAAACTGACAACTGCTTTTAGAAAACCTGATTCTTCCAGTTGATGACAGTGAAGAAGCCTTAAGGCTGGAGCAGGCTGGTGACGCTTGATGAGAGGGTCTTTCCTAGGACTGTGGAAGTCAGAGCCCTTGTGCTTTAGACTGAGTGTGAGAGACTGGAGACGGTGCTCCTGAAGCCCTTAAAAAATATTCCTTTTTGTAGTTTTTGCTTCTAGGACAAGAATCATACCGCACATCTCCTTATCTTTCTCACCCTAGTGTCACCCCACCTTCAGGTCTTGACATTCGGACATGTCCTGGGTGCTGAACAAATGCTCGCTGGATTACAGACATGTCCTGGTGCTGAACAAATGCTCGCTGGGTTACAGATGCACATTTTGATTCATGAGGCCATAAATGTATCCCATGTTGACCTGGCTAAAGTGTTGAATTGAAAATGTCCTTATTTAGAATCTGAATATCAGAAATAACAAATGTTAGAAATTTATTATGTATGTTTTTTTTGTTTGTTTTTGAGACAGTCTCAAGCTGTCGCTCTGGGTAGAGTGCCATGGCGTCATAGCTCACATCAACCTCAAACTCTTGGGCTTAAGTGATTCTCTTGCCTCAGCCTCCCCAGTAGCTGGGACTACAGATGCCTGCCACAACGCCCATTTTTTTTTGTTGTTGCAGTTGTCATTGGTTTTTTTTTTTTTTTTTTAAATGGTCCGGGCTGAGTTAAAACCTGCCACCCTCAGGGAGTATGTGGCTGGCGCCATAACCACTGTCCTACAGGCGCTGAGCCAGTTGTCATTGTTTTAGCAGGCCTGGACTGGGTTCGAACCCGCCAGCCTCAGTATATGGCCAGTGCCCTACCCACTAAACTACGGGTGCCACCCTAAGGTATGGGTTTTTAAAAAATGCTTTTCGTTTAACTTGCTAAATTAGTTTAAGGAAAATTGTGTTTTTCTCTTGCAATAATAAGCACTAGGATATTGCAGTAGTTTTTTTAAATTTATTTTTATTTTTTGTAGATTCAGAGTCTTACTTTATCACCCTCGGTAGAGTGCCGTGGCGTCACACAGATCACAGTAACCTCCAACTCCTGGGCTTAGGTGATTCTCTTGCCTCAGCCTCCCGAGTAGCTGGGACTACAGGCGCCCGCCACAACACCCGGCTATTTTTTTGTTGTTGTTGCAGTTTGGCCGAGGCTGGGTTTGAACCCACCACCCTCAGTATATGGGGCCGGCGCCCTACTCACTGAGCCACAGGCGCCGCCCAGTAGTTTTTTTTTTTTAAAAAAGGCCAGCTGAGGGCCGCGCCTGTGGCTCAAAGGAGTAGGGCACCGGCCCCATGTACCGGAGGTGGTGGGTTCAAACCCGGCCTCGGCCAAAAACTGCACCAAAAAAAAAAAAAAAAAAAAAGGCCAGCTGCAAGCAGTAACCAGATTAATGGATATTCCTTTAAGAGTGAAGTCTTTCCAGTAACTCTCTCTCCATTTTGGCATGAGTCAAAGGGATTCTTCTTGGGTCATTAATGATAGACCCACTACCCAGCACCAGAGAACACTGATAGTCTCCTGATGGCCAGTGTCCCTTGTCTGGCTCACCCATTGACCTAGAGGAAGCACCTGTATCATCTACCAGGCTACAGTCGTGACTTTCTCCTAAGATAAACCTTGAAGAAACAAGGTCCGGATCTATGTTACACTGAAAACCTCAACTGTTTCATGGGTGATATGTATACATATAATTGATATATATATATAAATATATATGAACATACATAAATAATATGCCTGTATACACATACCACATATGTGTGTACATACATCTGTGTGTATGAATAGTTGTATGTGTGTATATTCATATATACATATATCTCTCTTCCTCACTCAGGGTTGGCATGGGTAGTGAGGACTACTAGACATTTCTGTGCTACTTCCTGTCTCCAAGGAGTTTAAGTTTATTTGGAGAGACTAGACAGATAACAGACTGAGATAAATGAGAATAGTAATAGGGACCACAGAGGCAGATTTATTGTGAAGTGAATGAAGCTTAAGCCCCAGGACCCTTCACTTGTTAAACACATTTTTTTTCTTTTTTTACCATTTTAGAATATGTTGCTAGGGCTTGCCCAAGCACTTTCCAAGGCCCTGGAGAAGCCCTAGCAGTGTTTGTAGTGATGCATTCATGGAATAATAACTTGTAAAATTTGGAAAAGATTTTAATGGCAGTCACTTAATATTTCCCTTTTCTACTCTGACTTTTTTTCTGTCAAATTTCTCTCTCTTTGAGTTTGATGACATTGGAGTTGAAAGTATTTTCGAGATACAGCTAAGGGGAAGTTAAATTGGGGACACTTGTAGTTTTGGTTTAATGGGATGTAAATGCCCACACAGTTCAGTCATTTCTGTGTCTGGAACAGTTGTCCTTAGCCATGGCTAGCATGGGAATTGCTCCTTGGAACACCACCCACTATGCCAGCTCACTGTGGGTCCTTACACAAAGGGGAGGGCCCCAGGTAGCCTTGCAGCTTTCATGTAAAGATATCTGTTGCTGGGAATATGGTTTGAAAACTAGCTAGCTAGAAAATTCAGTTGTTAGGTGTGTAAAATTTTAGGTGGAGGATTCAGTTCGTATCAAAGTGTAGTCAGTATGGAAGTTCTCTTCTCTTAGGAATATTTTCAATAGTGCAAATATACAATTACAAATGTACTGTTTTTTAGGGGAATTCTGTGTTTCTTGTTCATTTGACATGAATGTTGATAAATACTGAAACTAGTTAGTGAATGTCACCAATATAAAGAATATTTAAAGCTAGTCAGTACACAAGAAAATTTGAAGTTCCATGAGTTTTTATGTGAAAGAAATTTAATAGACGTGTTTACAAATTTGACAGCAATCTTAAAGATTTATATGGCATTATCAATAAAGAGCTCTGAGGCTAAAAGTAACTTTTCTAAATTATCAATAATTAAAAATAAAATTTGATCATCCATGATGGAATACTGATTTGTGTTATAATAAAAAATTAGTATAAATCATTGTCATATGAGAATTCATCAGAGGCTATAGCCCAAAAGACATATTTACAGCAGAGCGTCAGGAAGTTAATTAATATACATACTAGGTTCTTCTCCTGGATTTTGATTTAGTGATGTTTTGGCATTGTCAGCTTAAAAAATTTTGTGTTTTGCTGTGATTTCTTAATCGAAATAACACTTTCATAAACATTTTATATTTGTAACATTACATATTTTTTTCATAAAAAGAGTCTGAAGCTGTAGGCCTTAAAAAACTTGGATCCATTCCTTGAACTCCCAATTAGGGTATTATTATTATGTGCTAAATAATTTTCATACAGTCTTTAATTTATCCTCATAGCAAGCCTATAAAGTAGATGTTACTACCATCCTAGAAGTACTACCTTCTCGTGTGGAGTTAAATACGCTGTCATATTAGTTAAATGCTACGTCTAGTGAAATGTGAGCTAGAATGTGTGTTTATTTTGGTAAGATTATAGAACAGAAATATTTGACTTCAGGACAGAAAGCCTCAACTACCACAATAAATATTTTTATAATGGGTCCTTCCCTCTTTGTCCTGTAGCACCAGAGTGGGTGTGCACTGAACTGTGTAGTTGCCACCTGTGTGCTATACCTTCTCCCGCAGAAACTCAGCTCCTTCCTGGACGACAGGGTTCGTCATCTTCCTCTTCTCTTTCTCAATAATTATTTTCAGAAATGGGATGAAAATAAAAATCCAGAAGTACTTTGGGCTGTGAAACACCTTTGAAACTGATTCATGAGGGTTATTTATGTGTTTATGGCATATATACAAATAACCAGTTATGCAGTTAGTCCAGAGTAGTTTATATTAAGGGAATTTGAAGGTGACTTTTTTTTTTTCATAAGGAGATTTAAAAAGGAAATGAATTTCTTTATTTTTATACTTGAAAATAGTACTTAATCCTTTTACAGGTTGAGGATGTTATGAAGCTTTACTTGAATTATTTTTTGCTTTATGTGCCATGTTTGGTTGCCTAGAACATTCCAGGGCTTAAACAATTTAAACAATGCTAGGACAAAAGTATATTTTGTTTCCTCCCGTATCTTTGCCAGAGGTGTTTGGTACTGAGGCAGGGCCCTGGGGTGGGGAGAAGCTTGGACTGTGAGGCTAGACCAGTGTTTTTCAACCTTTTTTATGTCACAGCACACTTAAATTATGTTGATTTTAAAAAGAGAGAATTAAAAAAAAGAATATACTTGACTGTGCTTTGAACTTCTTTTGAAAATAATTTAATTGATGATTTAAAAAATGTTCAAGGCACACATAAGGTTATGGCACCCTGATTGAAAATCACTGGGTTAAATGGAACTAGATTTTGATTCCTGATCCTACTGCTTTTAGCTTTTCAAACTTGGGCCACTCTGACAGGTTTGTTTTTTTTTTTGGAGACACAGTCTCACTCTGTGGCCCTGGGTGGAGTGCCATGGAGTCATCATAGCTCAAAGCCACCTCAAACTCTTGGGCTCAAGTGATCCTCCTGCCTCAGTCTCCCAAGTGACTGGGACTACTGGTGCCCATCATAACACCCAGCTAAATTTTTCTATTTTTTGTAGAGGTGGAGTCTCACTGGTCTTGAAATCCTGAGCTCAAGCAATCCACTTGCCTCAGCCTCCCAGTGTTCTAGAATCATTGTCATGAGGCACTGCCCCTGGCCTGACAGTCTTATTACTTTAAGATAGTAAAGTATTCTTGATTAAGTTCCTACGGGGTGGTTGCTTTAATATTCATTATTCAGTATTGGTCCTATTTGACCCAGGAAGAAACTAGGACCTAGACCAAAGAACTGGACGGAAGTACACAGTCAATCCAACACCCAGGGGAGCCAGGGTCAGGATTTGTTCTTAAATGTGCCAGTATACTTAGTACTTGTTCTTCACAGTGTTAATTGTGATCCTTTAGGACATGTTTGGATTTTGATGGAAGGCTCTTCTACACCTAAAAAGTCTTAGCCTTTGGAGAGGCTGCATTTCCAATATGGAGCTGTGTAGATGGTTGGTAAAATATTTTGAAGCTGGCCTTTTGGTAGAGATGGAAATGTTTCAGAATGTTGCAAGGCTTCTGAAGAAAGACTTAGTATTGGAGGGTCTTTAAGCTTTCCATCATCACAATAACAACAATGAAAAAACAATTTGGCAGATCTAAAATGGTTATAATTATTGAGTTGTCCAAAAGTGCTAACTAGTTTTCTCTCCGTCACTGATATTTATTTAGGCTTGGGTTTTCTTGACAAACACAATATATACACAAACACAAAACTTCTCTTTTACTTTATATTTTCAAAGTTAAGATCATGCCATTATGTTCATGTATTTTATTTTAGCAATTTGGCCCAGTAATACATAAAGAGACCCAGCTGTAAATATTGTGAATTAAGAACTGGAAACCCTTGATGCTCCTGGCATCTGTTTAGAGCCCTCCCTACCAGACCCTTCCCTGGCTCCATCCAAAGAGCCGGCACACTCTGGGTTATATCAGTCCGTCACCAGGCCTTATTTAAATAGCTGGTGCAAGAGAACTTTTGGGCTTAAAATGAAAGTACCCTTTTTCTTACCTAACTTGTTCAGTGAAAGGCTCTCAGATGGTAATTTAGCTGCTTGATTTCCTGTATATGGATAATTATGAAAGTGGTGGCAAAGCAGAAGAATCTGTAGAGACATATTTGTGTAGCTTACTGTTAAGTGAATTAAACACTATGAAAATAAGCATAAATTAGGCCCTTGCTTCCTCAGTATCAAACATCAAATGAAGAAAATGGGATTTTTGAAATTTCTTTGGAAACCCAGGCTAAGAACATTTTATAGAAAACCATTGCCTCAAGTCCATATTAAACTTTTACCAGGCCTTTCTCTTTTCTTTTCTTTTTGAGACAGAGTTGCGGTTTGTCACCTTCGGTAGAGTGCAGTGACATCATAGCTCACAGCCATCTCAAACTCTTGGGCTTAATAGATCCTTTTGCCTTAACTTCCCTTTAGCTGGGACTAAAGGCACCTGCCAAAACCCCCAGCTATTTTTTAGAGACCTCAGACAAGGTCTTGGGTCTGGCTGGTCTCGAACTCATGAGCTCAGGCAATCTACCTGCCTCGGCCTCCCAGAGTGCTGGGATTAGCTCCCACCCTAAGATGCCAATCTTGAGTAGTTTAGGTAGATCAATTTAGATTAACTTTTATTTATTTATTTTTTTTGAGATAGTCTCAAGCTGTAACCCTGGGTAGAGTGCTGTGGCATCACAGCTCATAACAACTTCAAACTCTTGGGCTTAAGCAGTTCTCTTGCCTCAGCCTCCCAAGTAAGCTGGGACTACAGGTGCCTGCCACAATGCCCATCTGTTTTTTTTTGTTGTTGTTGCAGTTGTCATTGTTTAGCTGGCCTGGGCCTGTTTGAACCCTGGAACCTGCCAGCCTTGGTGTATGTGGCCGGTGCCCTACCCACTGTGCTACCGGTGTCCTAGGTTAACTTTTGAATCCTATTGTAATGGGTCAGAGTGCCGCTATGTCTGGCCTGCGATGAAACTTTTAAAGGGGTATTACTGGATGAAGAGACTGCAGCCACCTGTCATTGCCAGCGTCTGCAGAGGTGAGGTTGGGTCCACCAAACTTTGTCAGTAAACCTGCAATTCTGGAGAACAGTGAGAATAGCCTCTCCTAGACTGTTCTGTTCAACTCAAAATTGCATTTTATACATAAAAATGCAAAAACCACATAACCCTTATATTAAATAATCAGCATAACTCAGTGACCCCTTACAACAGGATTCAAAAGTGCATCTAAATCAGTCCACCTAAACTACTCAAGATAGACATCTTTACAAAGTAATAAGAATGGGAGACAGGAGGTAAAGGTCACTTAGGACCTCAGCTGAGCATATCAGCTGTGTCATTTGGCCCTAGCCTGACAGACTCCATCTTATTCTCACTACCTGTGTCCTTTCAGTATGACCTTTCTGAGTTTCAGTTCTTCAGCAAGTTTAAGGATGTGATACCATTTCAAGTATATATGCAGTTAGAGTAGAAGTGTTCTCAGTGGGAGTCTGTGGCCAAAGGGGTGCAAACTCAAGTGCTGTCTGGACATGGTATATGAGATGAGTGGCCAAGTTCAATGTGATCTGGAGTGGTAGGGACTAGCAAAGTGGAGAGCCTTTGCTTTGCTTAAAAAGGCAGCTGCTACGCAGTATTGCCACGTTGGAATGCAGGTTTGGCTGATACATTTATTTATTATTATTTGAAAGAAAGAAGCTAGGAATCAAGATTTTTATATGACATCTTTCTTTAAATGTTGGCACCAAATATAGATGGGTTTACAACATTGTGTAAGGCAACTACTCTCCTCCACCCAATTACTGCATTTAATAAGCCATTTTTTTTTTTTTAAGACAGAATCTCACTTTGTCATCCTTGGTTGAGTGCTGTGGAGTCGTAGCTCACAGCAACCTCAAACTCTCGGGCTCAAGCAATTCTCTTGCTTCAGCCTCCCAAGTGCTGGAATTACAGGCATGAGCTACCATGCCCAGCCTTAGCCAGTAAAATTCTGAAGGAAAGAAAGCTCTGTAGTTCTTTCCTATATTCTGCAGGAGCTGTACTGTGGAGTGGTCATTGGGTGCTGCAAGCTATGTGACCTTGGCCACGTTGTTGAATTCCTCTAGGTCTGACTCCTGTTGATGGGGATGGCAGTAATGCTTATCTCAGAGTATTATGCAGATTAGATATAAGCATGCATTAGAAGGACCTGGGGACTAGGAAGCACCTCATAATGTTAATACTGATAGGATTGTACCATTTTTTTGTATCTACTTTGATATTCCCAAAGCCCGACACTCCTCAGATTTTTCTGTCTTCTTCATGTTCCCGTAATACAATGGAAGAAAAATTATCAAAATAACCTTACACATTTCTGTTTTTTGTTAAGCATTTTTTCTTGGTGGTTTTTGAGATTTGATTTCCCTGGTAAGTTTTGGTTTGTGTTTGTATAAGTCATATTGAGTGGTCGTAGGAATTCATGAGCTGTTAAAACATTCCACACACAAATTCTTGCTGTTTCAAAATATACCAGCCTTAATTTAGTATTGTTTATCCGGATTTACGTTTTTGAGATGTTAGATCATGTGATTAGCAAAGTGACTTCCATATTTGATAAATATAATTTTCTATTGAGGAGAAAAGGCATTTCAAGAGTCTAGAGAGATTTATTAAACTATATAAACAGTAAACATAATTTTCTCATGTTTCAACAACTGAACAGTGGAAAAAGCAGGAGATAACTTTGTGTGTGTATATATTGTTTGTAAAGATTTAATGTGAATCATTCAAAAGCGTTTGTAGGGCTTTTATGAAGAAATCCAAGAATATGACTATGAGACTCTTCAGAATGCCAGGCCCTCCTCTTTAAGTGACTGTGCATCTCTTTAATAATAGTCCTTAAAATGTCACAGGCTCAAATGCTGGGAGCTTCTCAGGAAAATCCCAGGATAGGCTATATTTTAGAAGCTCCAGTAGCAATTGTTGACTTGTTTACTCATTGTGGAGAACATTTAAAATATTTTATTCCTAAACAATATTTGAAGATAATCACTTGAAATCATTTCAGTCTTGTAGAATGTGTTGCCACTGGCTTTTCTCTTTGAAGAACATGCTGGGATCAGATACGGTGAAGCAGCTGACCCAGGCTTAGCAGTAGTTGAGTAAGAAAATGTTTTCCTACTTTTTTTTTTACCATTGAGGTCCTCTTTTGTCTTCTCCCTCCTCATGGATTCTGGGTCTTGAAAGGTTTTGTCTAACACACAGGCTGATTTATTAAGTAATTAAATGCTTTATTTTTCCATTTTTCACACAGCAGCGTCTAGAGCTCCCAGTTTTTCTGTTTAGTAGCTGGTTCCTAAGAGCCAGCTATGCGGACACTGTCTAGGCCCTAAGAGCTGGGGGTATAGTAGTGATTGCACAGTAGAAGCCCCGTGCTCATGGAAGAAGCAGACAAAACACAGTAGGTGAGATAAGTTCAGACAGTCATGATGACCCCATGAAGGAAAATAGAGTGAGGTAGGAGAGAGGTTGAGTGGCCCGCAATAAGGGATCTGGGGTGGCCTCCTTACGAGAGATGTCTCAGAGGGAACCTGAGTGAAGCTGGGAAGGAGATGAGCCTTTGGGTGTCTGGGGAAGAATGTTCGAGGCTAGTGTTCTTCCATCTTTTTATCTCAGGACAATCTCAGGACCTGTAGTTAAACTTCTGTGGCACACTTAAATTATGTTGATCATAAAAAAGAGTAAAATAAAGAATATGCTTACTATGCTTTGAACTTCTTTTGAAAATAATCAATGATTTTTTTTTTTTGAGACAGAGTCTCAGTATGTCACCCTTGATAGAGTGCTGTGACGTCACAGCTCACGGCAATCTCAAACTTTCAGGCATAAGCTATTCTCTTGCCTCAGCCTCCCGAGTAGCTGGGACTCCACGCGCCCACCACAAAGCCCGGCTATTTTTTGATTGCAGTAGTCACTGTTTTTTAGTTGGCCCAGCGGGGCTCGAACCTGCCAGCCTCAGTTTATGTGGTGGGTGCCTTACTCACTGAGCTCTGGGTGCCGAGCTGAAAATAATTAATGATCTTTAAAAATGTTTCAAGGCATGCCTAAGATCCTGTCATGGCACAAGGTTGAGAATCACTGATGTAGGCAATGGAAGTAGGGGCCCGAGGCTGGAGTGTCTGCTGTGTTTGAGGAGCAGAGGGGTGGAGGAGGAGAGGTTGCCAGGGCCTGCACAGGTAGACCTGTGTGTCACTGCCTGGAAGGAAACAAATTCCAGCCCCAGAGGATGACGTGGAATGCTGTGTGGCTTCATTATGGTTAGTTTCCACTATGCATGTTTATAACCTTCAAGTGGCCCAAAGACCTATTACCACCTTCAAAGGCCTGTAGGGGTCTGGGAAACCCTAATTGGCAGTGTAGTGCTCTTTAAGTCTAGACTGCTTGTTTTTCAATCCTAAAAGTTCTGTTTATTTTTGGAAATCCATATTGAAATAAAAATTTTGACTTAATTCCTTTAGTGTTTGCTATTTTATTTTGAAGGAGTGAAAAATAAAAATTATAGGCTCGGTGCCTGTGGCTCAATGGGCTAAGGTGCCAGCCAAGTACACCTGAGCAGGCGGGTTCGAATCCAGCCTGGGCCCGCCAAACAACAATGACACTGCAACCAAAAAATGGCCGGGCGTTGTGGCGGCGCCTGTAGTCCCAGCTACTTGGGAGGCGGAGGCAAGAGACTTGCTTGAGCCCAGGAATTGGAGGTTGCTTTGAGCTGTGGTGTCACAGCACTCTATCCAGGGTGACAGCTTGAGGCTCTGTCTCAAAAAAAAAAGAAAGAAAAATAAGAATTATATATAATTGTGATATGTTAAACATAACATTTGGTACAGGTTTTAAGCTTTGAGCACCTGTAGATTTCTTTAAAATTTTTTCTTCAGTAGCTTTGTGAAACCCTGCATAGGTTTTACTATGAGAGTTGGCCGAAACATGGGCTGGGAGGGAGAAGAGAGGAGAGAATGGTCTTGAAAACAGTAACTTAAAATACATTGGTAGGACAGAAAAAGTACAGAGTACATAGACTTTGAGCCTGGGGATACTGTTGTATCTTTATTCTGAAAGATCGTATTTTATGTAGCTATGAAAAAAGAGGTACTGTTTTTTCCTTCCAAAGATACTCCATCTGTATCTTAGGGAGAAATGTTACTGTCAAAGTGAGCTGTTGTTCTACTAGGGGCTTATGAACCTGTTCCCTTTCACCTGTCAGCTCCTTTGTTCAGGTTATTTTGAAGTGGTGTGTTTCGGGTGACAGGGTACTTATACAGTAGGTGAATTCAAGGGAAAAATCACACAGTGTGAGAAGTGCTGAGATACTGGTATTTGTACCCATAATTTAGCCTTTCCAGTTAACATAAAATGACGATGCATTAGTCAGTTATTGCCACATTATGCAGTGTCACAAACTATCCCAGACTCCATGGCTTTCAACAATGAGCGCTAATGCTGTCTGGTCTGCAGTGGTACTGTGGTGTGACTGAGGGAGGCGGGGTTCAGCTGGGTGGCTCCATGTCAGGATACTGGTCAGCTGGTTTTTGTGGGGTGGGCTCACATCTCACATGTTCATTGCGGGACCAGGCTGAGGGGCAGCAGGGGGCAGGGGCATGCTTATCTCGTCGTGGACTGCCATTGTGCAAGCACCAAGCCCAACCACAGAAGCATGTTTGGGACCTCTCGTCATGTCTGCCCAGTACATTCCTTTGGCCAAATCGAGTCACATGACCAAGCTCAGAGTTGATAGCGCAAGGAAGTATGTTTCTGTCCAAGGGGTTGGGGGAGAGATGTGAGTGAACAATAACCCAATCTATCACAAGTGCCTTTTATAGAAAGGCAATAGAAAAAGTTGAAAAGGATTTTGATATTTAGTACAGGGATAAAAATTTTCCCCTGAAATGGTAATAATATTCTGTAAAGGGGAGGTTGCTGTTTCTACAACCTTGTGGAGCCATACATTGTGACTCCTCAGGGTGGAATTAATAAGTATTTCAGACAGGAAAACGGAGACTTAAAGGGGGAAGGAATAGCAACCAAATGATTTCAGCTGAACCAGTAAGACCAGGGGAACTGCTTCTCCGGTTAGGGATGACCCTTTTTCTATTCTCAGGCTACTTAAGAATTCAGAGGCTTTAACTTAGGGTGCCCAGTGTTCTGTGCTTGTACTCTTATGTTCCTGATCTGCTCAGCAAGGCTGGGAAGATTCAGGTCTGCTTCCTGTGATGCCCTCTCCCAGCACAGAGTGGGAAGCTGTGGACTGCTTTGCCGCCTGATCTGCACCCCTTCTTTTCCCCCAGTTTTGAGCCAGTGTCCTAGAGGATGGAAAAGAGATGCCCAGCCCATCAGGAACCCCCCTTGCCTCTTCTCTGGCTATGCATCATACCTTCTGGTGGCTGAGAGATGCCTCAGGTTCTGGTTGGACTGCTTTGTGACCTTGGGCAACTTACTAATGTATAATTTTCTCTTGTACAAAATGAGGAATAGGATATCTGCCATATAGGGCTGCTGCAGGGGGTCCGTGGTTAACATGTGACAGGTCCTAGCAGCGTCTGGCACACGCTAAACAATTCGAGAATATGAGTAGATGATACTTTTATTATTATCTAGTGCAACAGGCACAAGAGACAGCATTCTATTATTGTTATTCCTGTGTTCAGTTTCTCCCCACCGGAGTGCAAGCCCCCAAAACACAGGATTCATGCTTCTTATCTTTGTGACCCCACGCTGGCCCCCCCAAAGTTTTTGATGTAGGAATTTAAACTGATACCCACTGAATTGTATTCAGATACATGCCCTCAACCTTGTGGCTTCAGCTCCAAGACCCAGATTAAATTGTTTCTAAAAACAGATTTAGTCATTCTTTTTTTCACTTTTACATTCTGCCTGAAATAAAGACTCTTGAGGGCGGTGCCTGTGGCTCATCAAGTAGGGTGCTGGCCCCATATACTGAGGGTGGCAGGTTCAAATCCAGCCCCGGCAGAGCTGCAAAACAAAAAAATTGCTGGGCATTGTGGCGGGCGCCTGTAGTCCCAGCTATTTGGAGGCTGCAGTGAGAGAATCGCCTAAGCCCAGGAGTTGGAGGTTGCTGTGAGCTGTGACGCCATGGCCCTCTACCGAGGGTGATAAAGTGAGACTCTATCTCTACAAAAAAAAAAAAAAAAGACTCTTGAAGCCATAGGAATTTAAAGGCTTTGAGTTAGTTTTATGCTTTGCCTATAATCAGGCTCTTTATACACCAAAGGAAGACCTACCTTCTTTATGTTACGCTAGAAAACTTGAAAAAAGTATGGAGACTGATTTTCATGGTGTGTCTACAAGATTTAAAGGGGATTTAAAGAATATGTTGTTCTACTGTTCTTTTATCTTCCGGTTTTTGTCCTGCTTTTCAGGTTGTGTCGTGATCTTGCCACTTACTTTGTTTAAAGATTTTATAACTTAGCTGGTAAGTTCTTTTTTCTAAGGAGTGACCACTCCAGGGTACAAGGCTCAGCTGTCGTAGCAAAGAGGACAAACTTGGGTGGCGCCTGTGGCTCGAAGGCGTGGGGCGCCGGCCCCATATGCCGGAGGAGGCAGGTTCAAACCCAGCCCTGGCCAAAATCTGCAAAAAAAACCAAACCAAATAGGACAAACGTTATGTGGATTAAAGGTTCAAGAGAATGTATTTCTCTTTCACGTATCTTAGCTCCATGTGGTTTTTGACAGATTTGGGAGTCCCATCTTATTTCTCTGCACTCCCAGACTGTGCATTCTTCTATCTGGTAGAACCTGGGTTCCCTGGGGTCCTTTTCTGAGGATGAAACTCTGTGTTCATCTTGGAGGAAAAGAATATGGAAGAGTGCACATGCCATGTGTTATGGCCTAGGGCCTTTGATGGTAACTGTCATTTCCACTCCAGTTTCATTAGTGAGAACTTAATTGTGTGGCTACATGTAGCTGCAAAGGCGCTGGTCCATGGAGCCCCAGCAGGGCCTAACTACAGTTCTATCACTGTGCAGGAAGGGAGGTCCATGGAGCCCGAGCAGGGCCTAACTATAGTTCTATCACTGTGGGGGAAGGGAGGTCCATGGAGCCCCAGCAGGGCCTAACTACAGTTCTATCACTGTGCAGGAAGGGAGGTCCATGGAGCCCCAGCAGGGCCTAACTACAGTTCTATCACTGTGGGGGAAGGGAGGTCCATGGAGCCTGAGCAGGGCCTAACTACAGTTCTATCACTGTGCAGGAAGGGAGGTCCATGGAGCCCCAGCAGGGCCTAACTACAGTTCTATCACTGTGGAGGAAGGGAGGTCCATGGAGCCCGAGCAGGGCCTAACTACAGTTCTATCACTGTGCAGGAAGGGAGGTCCATGGAGCCCGAGCAGGGCCTAACTACAGTTCTATCACTGTGGGGGAAGGGAGGTCCATGGAGCCCGAGCAGGGCCTAACTACAGTTCTATCACTGTGGGGGAAGGGAGGGCCTGATTTGGGTGGAGAGTAGCAAGTGGCTGGCCTGGACCAATAAGTGAGTCTGCATTCAAGAACTTTGCCATTCTTTCACATAGTGGACATATTACTTAGTGGGTTAATGGAGAGACTGTGTGGTTTTAAGGATAATTAGCAGCAGTTAAAATTTGTTGAGCTCCAACTGAGGGCTAGTGTCTACCAAACAAAAGAATGCATTATTTTGTTTGACCCTCTCAGAAAGACTGCAAAGGAGCTACTATTTGTGTTGTATGGGCCAAGACCTTAAGGGGGGTAAGGAACCTCTTCAAGGTCACACAGCAAGGCCAGCTTGACTCCAAAGCCTCCATCCTTCCACCCTGGGGATGAAGAGATTTCCTGGGGAATTAAAGGATGGTTATGTACAGTTTCTAATTCTGGCATTCATTCCTTCATTTTTGAGACAGAGTCTCTCCCTTTGTTGCCCTGAGTAGAGTGTGCTGGGGTCATAGCTCACAGCAACCTCAGACCTCCGGGCTCAAGTGATCTTCTTGTCTCAATTTTTCTATTTTTAGTAGAGATGGGGGTTTTATCTTGCTCCGGCTGGTCTCAAATTCCTGACCTCACGCAGTCCTCCTGCCTCAGCCTCCCAGAGTGCTAGGATTACAGGTGTGAGCCACTGCGCCTGCTCTCTAATTTTAGCTTTTCTTACTGGTGGGCAGCAAAGGCTGTGAGGAAAAGCAGTGGGTTTTCTGGAAATACTCAAGCAGCGGCTGTGTAACTGCCTGTTAGGGTTAACACAGAAGGGTTTCCTGCTTTGCACCTTGGGCCGTGGTGATCTCCACGGTTCTCTCTGAAGGTCACATGCATTGCCTTATGCACTTCAGCTTCTGAATGTTACCCATGACCCCTGATCCCATGACAGCAGCCAGGCTGCTCTTAGCTCACGTTCTCAATTTCCTTCATAACAAAGGGGCACCTGGTGAAAGTGGTTGAGGGCCAGTAGTTGAGACGGAGTTCTGAGTGACCTTCACTGGTCACTTCAACAAGAAGTCTTCATTTCTTGGGGAATAAAATATATTCATTGGGCTTAATCGCTGTTTTTCCAGGAATGTTGTTGGGCTCTAGAGTTTCTGTAGAACTCCCTAGTAGTTTTTATCTTCTACATAAAGGGTTTTATTTGATTTTTAAAAATATTTTTTATTTTATTTTTTTGTTTTGAGATAGTTTCACTTTGTCGTCCTTGGTAGAGTGCCATAGAGTCATAGTTCACAGCAACCTCAAACTCTTGGCCTCAGTCTCCCAAGTAGCTGGGAGTACAGACGCCTGCCACAACGCCAGGCTATTCTTGTTGTTGTTGTAGTTGTCATTGTTGTTTGGCAGGCCCAGGATGTGTTTAAACCCGCTAGCCCCGGTGTATGTGGCTGGCGCTTTAGCCGCTGAGCTACAGGCACCCAGCCATTTTTTTGAGACAGTCTCACTTTGTCACCCTCCGTAGAGTGCGGTGGCATCACAGCTCACAGCAACCTGTTTGGGCTCAAGGAATTATCTTGCCTCAGCCTTCTGAGTAGCTGAGACTACAGGCACCCACCAAAATGCCTTGCTAATATTTCTGTTTTTGGTAGAGATGAGGTCTCACTCTTGCTCAGGTTGGTTTTGAACTTTTGAACTCAGGCAATCCACCCGCCTTGGCCTCCCAGAGTGTTAGGATTACAGGTGTGAGCCACCACACCTGGCCCTCTTTAGATTTTTTTTTTTTGGATTCAGAGTCTCACTATGTCACCCTTGGTTGAGAGCTGTGGTGTCACAGCTCTCAGCAACCTCAAACTCTTAGGCTTAAGCAATTCTCTTGCCTCAGCTTCCCAAGTAGCTGGGACCACAGGCGCCCACCACAATTCCTGACTATCTTTTTGTTCCAGTTTTCATTGTTGTTTGGCAGGCCAAGGCTGGGTTCGAACCCACAAGCCCTGGTGCATGTGGCTGGTGCCCTAACTGCTGAGCTACAGGCGCTGAGCCAACTTTAGATTATTTTTAAAACAAATTTTAATGTTTAGAAGAGTTTTGGATTTAGAGAAAAATTGCAAAGGTAGTACAGAGAGTTCCTATTAACCCATCAACCCCACCATCCGTTACTTCTCTGGATTCTCCCATGAATGTCGTCTGCTCATCACTCAAGTCTCAGCCACTCAGGGACTTTCTGTATCCATCTCAGCTGAGTTAGGAGCCTGGCCCTGCCTTCTTATTTTGCTTATTGCATTGCCCAGTTATGTCTTTTTGGACTTAGCGCTGTTAAATTGTCTTAGTTGTGTATTTATTTACATTGTGAGCTCCAAGAAGTCAGGCATTCATAGCAAGTGCACTGCTGTTTCCCAGGGCCCAGGACAGGGCCTGGCGCATAGGGATATTCTAACCTCCTGACAGCTTTCATGCAGGGAAGGCTGGCCCAGGGCCTGGAGCCATTAGGGGAGAACCAAAATGCAGAGCTAGTCTCCCTGACGTTCGAATGCTCAGCATCCTTAAGCCTGGTCTGTGCCCACATCAGTCTGCATCCTCATGTGCAGTCAGTGGCAGGGTTGCATCTGCAGAGGGCCAGCAGGAAGGGACGGTTGGGATCAGGGTAAACTGATGGTGTGAATTTAACTATCTTACAGCTAGTGAGGAGTTCCTACTCAGAGAGCAGTGTTTCTCAACGTTTCTCCAGATCATCAGCATTCACATCTCCTGGGACTGTGTCAGAAGTGTAGATTCTCAGCACTGCGGCCTCTTGTGTCTTGTCTCAGGCCTATAAAATCAGAAACTATGGGAGGGGCCCTAAGCAATTTTGACACGTACTTGGGAACCACTACTATAGAAGATGTAGCATTAATTCATGATTATAATGCATGAATGGTTCCCTCCCTTCACTGAATGAGCATTTTGTGCTTTCTGGGAAATAAACATTTTCTCCACTTACTAAACTCCCTATCAATAGTCTCTTGTACTCAGAAAATGTACACGAGTCAAAATAGACAAATCATATTTTGGCTCCAGCTTTATTCCAGCAGACAGTGTCAGACTCTGCCAAAGCCACAAAGTGACTCGCCATGAAATTGGCAAGGCGACCACCACACAGAGCGACCTCAGTCCTTGACTGATTCCTCTGTGTGAAAGGGGCCTCAACAGCCTTGACCCGCTGACTTTCGGATTCTGAGGAAAGCAGACACTTGATGCTCGTCCAAAGTAAACAGAGCCAAGAGAAAATTTCACAAGCCTTGGTCGAAGATCGATGACAGCCCAGCGATTTAGGTGATTTGGTATTTTAAGTATATTGTTGCATAGCTCTTGGCAGCCAGCACCTCCAGTCTTCTGGAGTGAGTAGCAATTTGTATTGAATGAATACTGTGTCTATCGATAGATGTATATCAGTACAGACCCAGATCCTGTGCTGTGGACATTACCTGTATTAGCTTAGGTAACCTCACAGCCACCTTTGAAGTAGGAACCCTTACCATTTTCCAGATTGGAAAAATGAGGCATTGGAGGTTAATTTGCACAAGGCCTTCTACCCAGGAAGAGGCAGGATTTGAATTTGAACTCAGCTAGTTGGTTTCCATACTTCCCATGCTTATACAGACACACACAAACGTACAAGACACATATTCTGGACTGTCACAACCTAAATGTGTTTGTTCCTCTGCACAGGTCACTGCTTAGTGTAATGATTCAGGACCTCGGTGGAGGATTTACTTTCTGCAAGGCCATGAGCTACCAAGCTGTCCTTTTTGTGTTCAGCACTTTTGCTGATGAACTCTGAAAGGGGAAGAAAGGATTACTTAGTGCAGGCCAGAGAGCTGTAAAAGGTTCCTAAATTACTCATTTCCCATCTGAAATTTTTCTCTTGCCTCAAAAACTAAAAACATGCTATAATAGGGGAAGAATGGCGTCCGTGTGACTCCATGGCAGCACACTTTGGTAATTAATGGACTTGTGCCTCTATCAGAAGAGTGATGTATTATTTCAGAGCCCTGCAGAACAAGTTAAACTGAGAATGAATTATTTGGTTTGACTGATGTGTATAGTAACTGAAGACAGTTTATTACTGGGCCAGGTTTTAATCTTCTCTCCGAGTGAGTTCTCCTTGTATTCTGCCCAGCTGCCCAATCTCTATAGTAGACTTGACTTTGAGTAAAAGGAGAAGGTGTGAAAATAGTGGAAACAAGAAGTGAAACCTTCTATTTCTTCATACATTCCAGAAAATCTACCATATATTTTTACTATAGTCCCCTTCTCATCCGTCCTCCCCATCGTTTTCATTAGTGATTGATGTGATTACCCAGTGGTTTGGTGGGAAAAGTACTTGCAACCAAATTTAGTAAGCCACAGGCCATTTTTATTTTTAGTTTCAATGAGGAAGGGCTGATAGCAGTTGCAAACAGAGTACTGTATCTACTTCTAACCTTTTTCTAATGTTTCCCTCTTGTTCTCCCTGTTTGAATACAATTGTGTGGAGAAGAAATGACTACTCTTTTCTTCTATAGGGACCTTATTTTTTTTTTTTTCTGGTTGATGTAGGTGTTATATATTTTAAGTAACAATTAGTTCTTAGACAAAATTCAGTTCAAAACATATTACTGAGGATTCTATATTAGTTGATTTTAGAAGTGGCATAATCCAAACCTGATTTTCCAATACATTTGCTTATATAACCTTTAAGGAAATTTTTACTCCCATTATTTGGCTCTGGAAAATCTTTGTAGGCAACATTTGTTACACTAGAAAACAAAATTTAAGTGCAGTTGTTAGGCCCTTTTTTTTTTTTCATATGTAGACTTCACCTTGATAGTCATTCATGTTACAGAAATTTTGAAACTGAGTAATTATTTAATTAATAAATGATGGGTGTGAGTAAGAAGTCATAAACAATGGTTTAATATTGTTAACAGCATGTTAATGTTGCTCAATAATAAGATGCAAGCGGACTGAAGGATGCGCTGGGAAGGGAAATGTAACTGGGGTTCATTTTTCACCTGTGTGGCTCTGTGGTGGACATTCAAGAGAAATTCACTAAGTGTGTTTGGTTAGTGTTGATCGTTGATTGAATATTTAAGTCCTGCACTCACTCCAGGGCGCCAGATATTGGAAATGAGGTTAAGTTTGCCCAGGGGATCTTATTTTGATTTTTAGTGTTTTTTGCTGTTGTTGTTGTGGTAGAGTCTTGCTATGTTACCTAAGCTGATGTTGAACTTGAGGACTCAGGCGATCCTCCTGAGTAGCTGGGACTATAGGTGTGCACCACTCTGCTTAGCTGCACAAAGAGTCTTGAAGGGGCTTATAACAATCATATTTTAAGTAGAGGAAGGGTCAACCCATCAGTGTTCTTGTCTCAACCCCATCTTCTCTCCCCACTTGAGACTTCTTCTGTAGGGACCTGACACATGGCTCTCTGCTCTGCATGAACGTTGTCATGACCAAGAGTACATCCATTCTTTTCAGCTCCTCCTGTTGTTGGACAGCTCTCATTGTGGGGTCAGTTAGTGGGATTGTAGTAAGAACTCATTTGCGCTCTGCAGACTCTCCTGTATACAGTTATTTTTACACAGGCACAGTTATTCTCATGGGTTGAGGGAAAGTCAGAAACCTTAGGGCAGTGGTTCTCAACCTTCCTAATGTCACAGTGTACTTTCATTGTTAAAACGGGGTCGCGACCCACAGGTTGAGAACTGCTGCCTTGGGGAGTCTGCACTAGGGACTCTGATGTGTATGTGTTTCCTCTTATGAAAGGACCCAGGGCCTAAGGATTTTTGGCATTTCCCAGTGTGTTCTGCCTGGATTTTCCTTGGTGATGTTTTGATGGGGATGTATTTTTAGATTCTCATGGTAATTGTTCTGGAGCGAGGGGCAGGCAGTTGGAGGACAGGAGAGGATGTATATTTTGCAAAAATATCTGATGTTTGGTTCCTCACAAACTCAGTGTGAACCCACCTTTTGCAAGTCTAGATTTTTGGGTAAGGTGAGTGGTAGCCGCACCATGGTCATTGCCAGACCTTGTCGATTCTGATTGTCACATTTAATGAAACAAGTCTCTTGAGAAAGGCTGTCAGGAAGTGAAGGCTCTGGAAGCCTTGATTGAGGAAGAAATGAGGGACCGGTAATGGTTATCTTGGTGAAGAGAACACAGTTCCAAATATGAGGAACACATTCCACCTGTGGCTGCAGGTGGTGAAGACAGGGTCAGAAAGGAGGTTGCTGTGGGCCAGATTCGCCTCAGATAGGATTTCCTGCTGTCTCCATCCAGAAGTGACCAATCCCTTTTTTGCTAACTTTGTCTTCTTTAAATAATTTTTTTTAAAAGCTGAAATATGGTTATTAATAATGAAAATTTCTCTAGTAGAAAAGCTAGTCATTTTTAAAAAAGGTTATGTTTGGGGTACAGACTTTGGGAAAGGAAAATTTACAAAAGAGATTTATAAACAACTTCATTATCTTTTTCTTAGCATTAACATGGTGCTTTTTACTGTTTGCAAAGAGCCAGATGTTTCATTTAATTTTATTTCAGCAAACATTTTCTGAGAGCCTACTTCCTGATTGTCAGGATTGGAAACTGTGTGTAAAGATGAACATACTGAAGTGCACACTTGGAGGACACTAGTGGCCCCTTGTTGCTCTAGGGGCCACAGTGGAGGTCCTTAATCAGAGGGCAGGATTGTAATGTATAGACACCAGTCTTACACTGTTCTGTGTCTGTTGTGAAAATGTTGCACACATGGATAGAGATTTAGAAAACAGTCATGGTAGTTATGAAATTTTCTTATTTAAATGTATTTTTGCATATCTGCATTTGTTTATCTGTGTATCTTTCTTGTGCTTTTTACTTTGTCATTTTCATATCTTCCCTTTTCAGACCTTCTGTATCATCTTCCTTTTTCCTATAGGTATCTGTGACTCTTCTCTTTTCCTATCTATAATGACCATTTTCCCCATCACTATTCCTTTATCTGTTGTTCTTCACTAACTACCCAGATTTGATCTTATGATTCTCACATTTCCTGAGCAGAATTTTTTATTTTTATCTTTCTCCTTTATGAAAAAACGCAAATCAAGTTTCATTTATTACATATGTGGCCTTTGATTGCCCCTTCCCCTGAGTCAACAGGGGATAGAAAAACTAATGTACAGTGAGTGTCTGGCATAGAGGAAGCATTTAATAAATATTAGAAGAAATGCAGTGAGCTTGGGAGAGAAAAGCATATGCTAACAAGTGGTAGTATAGTCAGCACAGTGTGGGTAACTGGGTGTCAGTGAGTTGGGAGGCAACTTATACTGGGAACTATGCTCAAGGTAATAAAATCAAGCCTTTCTTAATTTTTAAATTTTGGGGGGGGGGTTTATCCTTTGAGGACTGTACTTTTAGTTATTCAGATGAGTTTTTGTGAAATTGTTGGAGAGATGTAGTAAAAATGGGAAAATTCTAGGGAGAAAAGATTTAGCCACCCTATCATGAAAAAACCAAACCCTATTAATTTCCTTTTAACTCTATCTGTATCATGATCTGACCTGTAGCTTTTTTTAATATGAAGTATAAAGAATATCTGATTTATCAACAGATCTGGCTGAATATCCCCTCTGCATGATGACACCATTAAATCATATGGAAACTCCCACTTTATTGTGTCAGGACAAAACTGTGTAAGGACGTGAATCTGCCAGTCTGTTTGGGGAAATCTAAAAATGATAATGTGATAATACTGACACATAAAGGAAAGTAGTTAGTCACTATATGTCAACATGAGCCATAAGTTTTTATTTTTTTACTAGTAAAGAGAATTATTAGAAATATTTGCTAAATTGTGGCAATTTATTATAATTTCAAAATGCAAGTCTTTTAAAAATTTTTACTTTTTTTTTGAGACAGTCTTTATCACCATCTGTAGAGTGCAGTGCCGTCATAGCTCACAGCACCTCTAAGTGTTGGGTTCAAGTGATCCTTTTGCCTCAGCCTCCCAAGTAGCTGGGACTACAGGTGCCTGCCACCAGGCCAGCTACTTTTTTTATTTGTAGAGACAGGGGTCTCGCTCTTGCTCAGGCTGGTCTCCAACTCCTGGTCTCAAGCAATCCAGTTGCCTCAGCCTCCCAGAGTGCTAGGATTACAGGCGTGAGCCACCGTGCCTGGCCTTTTTTTAAAGTTTTGAGCCTTAGTTGAATGGAGACGTTTTATCCTCTGGTTTTGAAAGTATTGTATTAAATGCGGAAGATACAGAAAAACATGAAAATAAATGATAGAAAATTTAAAAGATACAGGAAAAAATAAAGTACATTCATAATCTCCCCTCCCGAGGGCTACTGCTGTTAACATTTGAATGCATTTCCTTTTAGTCTGTCTTTCTTTACATTACTCATTAAATTATTATATATGATTTGTATTATGCTTTTTCCATTAACCTTATAACTTAAAACTTTTTTACTTCAAGTATAAGTTCTTAGTATGTGAAATTTTTAATGGTTCCCTTATATTGGAAGAACACAGTTTAATATAAAATAGTTTATGAATATCCTTCATGTTCAGCCTGCAGACACCTCATGGACTGGTGAAATGCTGAACCTCAAGAGCCGGTCCCCTTCAGTTGTCAGACCATTGCAGGGCCCAGAGGCCAGGTGGCCTGTGGCACAAGATGCGTGCGGACTTTGTAGCCAGACAGGTGTCCTTTCAGCTCCACCTGCACGCTCCCTAATCACTACCCTCTGAATGGAAGCTTGGGCAAGTTGCTTGGCTTCTTAGGAGAGGGGAAAGCCCTGACCTGTGCTTTGGGTAATCATGACAATGACCCATGACATTGTTTCCACTGGTCTGCAGCAAAATGAGGAAGACGTGTGGGCGCACTGTAGAGTGTGTCTCTTCATGATACATGCGTTACTTTTGGCCTTTATTTGGAGATGATGCCTTTCGATGAGTATGTGTTCTGTTTCCTTTAGGAAATGAAGATAATGATAGTAGATTTTTTTTTTTTCTGGACTGTCTCTTGGGACATTACTTTTTTTTTTTTTTGAGACAGGTCTCAAGCTGTTGCCCTCAGTAGAGTGCTGTGGCGTCACAGCTCACAGCAACCTCAGATTCTTGGGCTTAATCGCTTCTCTTGCCTCAGCCTCCCAAGTAGCTGGGACTGCAGGCACCTGCCACAACGCCTGGCTATTTTTTGGTTGTAGTTGTCATCGTTGTTTGGCAGGCCCAGGCTGGACTCGAGCCTGTCAGCTCCAGTGTATATGGCTGGTGCCCTAGCCGTTGAGCTACAGGCACCGAGCCAGGGGGCATTACTTTTTAAAAAACATCCTGCTTTGTGAAATGCAAAAGTCTGAGAGTAACTCTTTTGCAAGCCAGATGTGCCAAATTATTGGCAGTTCCTGACTATTCCCACCAGCATACCTTTGCTCAGCCAGTGGGTACTCCCTTGAATGCCTGACCCACTTTTGATAGAATGAGAATGACAGACCCTGTCAAAATTCCCTGAAGCTTTGTCCCCTCACTCCCTACCCCTCAGCTTTCTGAACCTGCCTTCCCACTAGGTAGGATGACCTTTTTCTCCTTTGAATTTCTTCTAACACTAATTCTACTTATTTAATTAATTCTGAATGCCTGCCCTAAAGCACCTAGAAAGTTCCCTAAAGAAGACCATCCTCCCAAAGGAGCCAGGGAACACTTCTCATGGTACTCTTGGCAAGGGCACAAGAGAAAGATAAAACCTTCCAGAGTGACCTGCCCCTTCGTGCTCTGTCTGCTGTAGCAGTCGTGGAGGAGGCTGCTGCCAGAAGGGACTTTGCCAATCAAAGAGAATGTGGGGAAGACAGTGAAATAAGAAGATGGACAAGGAGATCACTGTTAGCAACATGTGAATTAATTAGTAATTATTTAGCCCATTGCCATATCACATATTTCAGCAGATGCATTCATATTAGGCAAATCTCAGATTTAAAGATCAGTTAACTTATTCCTCACTGATTCAAATTGAAGATACTTGTGTGCTTGGGTGAGAATTTATTTGAACCCCTGGCTTCAGATTTTCCCCTTTCTTCTTTATTTCTGCTGTCTTACCAACCAGAATCTTCTCCTTATTTCTTAAACTTAGAAATTCTCCAGCCAGAGAGGCATGCCAAGGAGGACTTGTAGTAGCCCCCAAAGCTGAGAGACGTGTGGGAGGGTGGGGTAGGGACCTTCGAGTGTGACCTGGGCCTTTCTGCTTTGCCAGCCTTTGCATGCCTTTATGTTTTGATCTTCAGAGGAAAAAAGTAAATGAACCACTGCCCTTTCTTTCTCCACGGACATCTTTCTTGACACTGGCGGCATACTTCTTTGGCACTTTTTCCAGTCTGATAGGCGTTAAGAAAAAAAGGCTTTTCATGCATTTGTTGACAGAGCAAGAAAGGGGATATAGTTGTCTGGTTCGATTGCTAAGATATGAGAGCTTGGCTGCTTAAGGAGATGAGGCTCTGCAGCCTGGCTCACATGTGAATGCTCCCTGGTATCACAAGTAAGGTGCCACCACCCTGGATTCCTTCACTGAAAATAACAGATTTTAATGCTTAATAGCAGGAAAGAAAAAGTTATCACTTTGCTATACTTGACCAGATTAGGAGAAAAGATTTGGGTACCATCTCTTTGTTAATGTCAGAACAGTATAGTAGATAGTTAAAATCAGTATCAAACCTCACCCGTCCTTAACGCTTCTTTACCTTCTTTGCCTGTATAACCACAGGAGGAGTTGGGAGTACCTCAGTGCAGTGTGGATAGGCGTGAACCCGTGATCCCTGCCCTGTTCCCTGGTTGCTGTCTGTTTACTGTGCAGTGAGGTTTTGTACACAGCTAATTCCTGGGTTTATTGAGAGCAGAGACCATACCTTTCTCTTTAATTTATTTTACTAAAAGAGATCTCTGACATCTTGGGGGGAACTTGGTATATGTGTTTCAAATGAATGAATGAAACTTTTTGTTAGGCCTCACCGTGATGACACCAAATCAGTTCTAGCCAGATAATACTCAGATACGCCTTCTGAGTAGATCAGAAATCAGGAAATTAGATTATATGCATAAAGATATAATTTGTATATATTATAGAATAGCAAAGAATTAGAAATATCCTAAGTGAGTACAAGAAGGGGGAATGGTTAGATAATGAGTGCATTCACTTGATCTACTGTGCAGCCTCTAAAAGCTGATGATGTGTAACAACCTAAAGAAACACATGGTGAAGATGATAAAATGTTGTTATTAAAGTGTCATTCTAGATTATATATATGCTCATAAAAGTTTGGGCAACTCAGTTGCATGGGGCAAAAAAAGAAAGAAATTTCATCAAAATGTGAAGAGTGGTGGTGGTAGATTATGAGTGATTTCTTTTCTCTTAATTTCCAAATTTCTTTCTTTTTTTTTTTTTTTTTTTTTGAGACAGAGCCTCAAGCTGTCACCCTGGATAGAGTGCTGTGGCATCACAGCTCACAGCAACCTCCAATTCCTGGGCTCAAGCGAGTCTCCTGCCTCCACCTCCCAAGTAGCTGGGA
>CAUYRH010147518.1:0-19052 GCA_963574655.1 Perodicticus potto | reverse complement strand
CCTCCCCTCCCCCCTCCTCTTCTCTCTTTCTGGACTTTGCATTTTATCATTCATATGAATGCGCAAGTGTTTGTATACTGGTTTCATAATAGTATTGAGTACATTGGATACCTTCCCCCCATTCTTTAGATTCTTTACTAAGAAGAATATGTTCCAGCTCCATCCATGTAAGTATGAAAGAGGTAAAGTCACCATCTTTGTTTAAGGTCTTTACTATGTTTTAACTTTCATTTTATCTAATTTAGTTTGGCCTTGGGTTTAATTACTTAGAAGCAAAAAATCTTTACTTCCATGCCATGTAAGGGAGATTATTCTCATTTACAAGAGAGAAATTTGAGGCTTAGATGGAGAAGAGACTTTCCTAGGATCACCCAAGGAAGGATAGGCACAGGCTCAGTGAACTCAGTGATCCCCACCACCAAGCAGGTGCCTTTGAGTACAGTTGGATTCACTACGGACTTGGTAAAGGCATATTGTAGCCCGTGCCCCCCACCCAATCCTACCACCACCAGCAAGGATTCTATTCAGAATCCAAGGACGTTCAGACAGGTCCTAGGAATCTTTTTATCAAATGTCCCTGATGCACACCACATCTTTATGAAGACAAAATCTACTATGCAAGACTGGCTGCTCTTGGTCACCACATTTGACATCTGTACCCAAGATTCTTGCTAAGGATCAAAACTTTGAACCTTCTCATCAAATCTCCATCGATGAAAGAAGAGCCAACAAGAAGTTGACAAAGAAGCTGTCCCTGTCTGGGTCTCTCCACTGGCCCCAAGTAGGTATATATAGGCTTATGTATCTAGCCTTGGTGTTTGATCCCCACCAGTCCCCATCAAGCAGCAGGGTACACACTGCTGTACACGGTGCATGGTGTCACCCACTTCTTCCTCAAGGCCCTCAGAGAAAACCTGGGTGGCAGAGTTCTCAGGCCTGAGCTTTGGGAAGCCCAATGTCCCCTGCACATGATTTCACTTTTATCTCTTGCACATTACAGATCTTAGTCCCTTCTTTGCACTGGTCACCAGGAAGCTCACAGGCAAAAGTGTGGCTGACTTTGGCAATTAAGCAGGAATCTAAAAGAAAGACTTCATTCTGCGAGTAGTTCCTCAGGCTACATTGTTTTCCCACCTCAGTTTTCTCTTCACTTTGATTCCCTCAAGCCTGAGTTTCATCTTTCAGCATCATGCGCTTTCTGAAAGGGACTTGGGATGGTCCTAGTTTGGAATGAAACAGACCAACTCAAGTTCCACCCCAGAAAGAAGGGGGTTCTGCTTAGAACTGAAGAGTTTGCTGGAAACAAACAGCTCCGATGATTAAGGAAAAAAACACACACACAAAAAAAACTTTGTCATTATAGTGAGGAAGAACAAGAAGAGGATGAAGCACGATTCCAGGAAAATTCTAGCAGTGGTAAAGATTTCCTAATGGAAGACGATGATGATAGTGATTATGTCAGTTCAAAAAAGAAAAACAAAAAGATGGTTAAGAAGTCAAAACCTGAGAGAAAACAAAACAAAATGCCCAATCCCAGGCTAAAGACCACAGTGACACCAAGTCCAGTGAAAAGCAATGGCAAAATGGGTCTTCCCACGGCTTCAAAGTCATCAAAAGAAGACTCCTTCTCCCAGAAAAGTCCAGAAGGAGTCAGAAAGCCCTCCAGAAAAGAAAATATCTGCAACCCCCCACCTGAGAAGTCTGGGGATGAAGGGTCTGAAGATGAAGCTCAGGGAGGATTAAAAGTGATGATAGTTTGGGGAAAGATTTTATTAAAAGAAGGAAAAAAATAAGAAAAAAGCAAAAAAGAACCTACTTAAGATAGAACATGGTTTTGGCTATAGCTTGACTCATGGGCTTTCAGTGCTTTTTTCCATTTGTTAAAAGTAGCATTTTCTCTTGTGCTTGCTTCCTCTCCCACTTTAAAGAAAAACCGTTGTGTGTTTGAGTCACCATTTTGCTGATTGGTCTCTTTGCCGCTGCCACCCCTTCCCTATGGAAGCCATGTCAAATTAATCACTAAATTAACTGCTTCATTTTTTAATTTTAATGGAAGGTATATCACAGTTGTAAAGCAGTAAGATTTGAGATGAATACTATGGAAACAGCTTTTTCCTAAGTGATAGCAAGTTGAATAGTAATCCAAAAATGTACAAAGATTTTGACTGCTTCTCTCTCTATCTGCACTTTTTAAAAATCAGTTGTCACAAACTCATGAGCTCATAGGAGCCAGGTATGGTGGCTCATGCCTGTAATCCTAGCACTCTGGGAGGCCGAGACAAGTGGATTGCCTGAGCTCACAGGTTCAAGACCAGCCTGAGCAGGAGCAAGACACTACACTCCCTCTCACCCCCGTCTCTTGTGGCAGGCACCTATAGTCCCAGGTACTGGAGAGGCTGAAGCAAGAGAATGTCTTGAGCCCAAGAGTTTGAGGTTGCTGTGAGCTATGACACCACAGCACTCTACCAAGGGTGACAAAGTGGAACACTGTCTCAAAAAAAAAAAAAATTAGTTGTCAGCTAATAATGAATTTATATGTCTACATACACAAGTATAAATGTCTAAAAAATGTCATGACTTTAAACTTCCAGTGATGAAGCAGGTAGGCGATAAAAAATGAATTCTGAATTGTTACTTAAAGTACTCATATTTTTTACCTTGAAGGGAAGTGGAGAATGGGGTTACCTGACCTTGTTTGAGGGTGTGAGTTTTCTCTTTTTATTTCATCATTTGTTATCTCAAAGAGACTCGGAGCCACTGATCAAGCAAGGGGCTGCCAAAACCAAAATCATTCTTGATTTCACATTTCTTTCTCTGATGGTCATGTTTTAAAAATACATATATATTCTGGTTTTAAAAGTTTTTGATAAAATTTTACCAAGCCTCCCCTCAAAAATAAAATATCCTAGGATTCAGTTGGCAAGATCAATTTGCACATCACAGTGGATTTCTTCTCAGACTGACAGTGCTTATGTTTTAAGCAAATAAAGATCCAGTTAATGCGGAAAAAAGAAAAAACCTTTGCCATTAAAACTCATATCTCATAGGTCTTTCTGAAGAAAAGCAAAACAATAATTTAGGTTTAATAGCATCCAAACCTGCTGGGTAACACAGAGCAACTATATTTAAAAAGCAGGCAGGACAAGGGGGCAGTGTCTTGTGGACAACTCCCGTGGGAGGAGGGAAGCGCCACTCTGATGAGAGATTTCAAAGAATCCTCAGTGCGACTGAATTTTTAAAAGACATAGGCCAGTTTGGTGGTTGGGCTCAGCAAGCATAAAAGGCCACACTGGTCAACCACCCACCCCACCCAGAACCAGCCCTCCCCAACATGGCCACAGCACCACGAGGTCCGGAAATCCTGCCTCTGCCCGACGACTGCCCCACGGTCCGGAAATCTCTACCTCCCCCACCACTGACTTTGCCCACGTGTGGGCGGCTCCTCCCTGCACCCCTTCCCTGCTTGGCCTCCCCTGCCCTGTCTGTTTTCATCTGGCCCCTCCAGACTCCCTTCCTTTGCCTCCTTGGCTGGACTCTCCCTGGCTTCTCAGCACGAGCACCCCGGCTCAGCTGCCTTCCTTCTTGAGCAATCACCCCTGCTGTCATCTCCAGACAGCCCTCGCTTCCTGCTTCTGCCCTTGTCTGGTCTGTTCTCCATCCAGCACCAGGTCACCAGGCAGGTCACCCTGTCTCAGGGCTTTCCATTTCATCAGAGGAAAAGCCACAGGAAAAACCCTGATGACACAGAGAAACCGTCATGACAAAGACTGCTAGTTGCCAAGCCCAGTGTCCACTCCTCTTTCTTCCTCAGTGATATTCTCCCATGTTTTAGGCAGTCACCTGGTCACCTGAACAATGGAGACATTTCCCAGCCTTTGCAGGCAATGTACGCAGGCAGCTAAGTTTTGGATAAAGACACATAAGCAAGAACAATGGCCAAGAGCTTTTGGAAACCTCCTTACAAACTCAAGAGTGGCCAGTTACGAAGGCTAGAGTTCTGGCAGCCACTTCAGTGGTGTGAAGGGACAGATGTGCTCCTGGTGCCTGAGCCCACGGTAAAACTTCATGCTACTGGCAGATGCCAACCACCACACCTCCTGCACCTGAATGAAAACGCACTCTGCCTTGTTTTACATACGTAGGTTTGGGTTTTCTGTTTATGCAGCTGAATCTAGTCACGGGGAATACCTAACAACACTGGTCAAGTCTTCACCACAGGATAAAAATCTCAAGAGTTGCATCAGCACCTTCTGTAGCATCTGCATGTTCATGGTGGCCACACTGTCACCATGTTGCAGTTTGAGAGGAGCTGCTGATGACCTCAACCTGCTGCCTTGTATGTCCAGGAACCAGTAAATCCACAGCATTTGCCTCTGGGTTTCAGTCTTCTGTGACTTTGTCCAGTTCTTACTCACAACAGGTGCCCCCCAACCCTGTTAACTTAAAAGGAATCATTACTCCGATCTCATCAGCTGTGGGAAAATCAGCTATGTGTCACGGCTCAATATTGGGAATCACACCTTCTCCCTTGACTTAGCCAGGATGAAATAGAGCTCCTGAACAGACCAATTTCAAGCACTGAGATCAAAGAAACAATAAAAAAATCTCCCAACAAAAAAGTGCCCTGGTCCAGATGGCTTCACACCAGAATTCTATCAAACCTTCAAAGAAGAGATTATTCCTACATTGCAGAAATTATTCCAAAAAATTGAGGAAGGAAGGAATCTTCCCCAACATGTTTTATGGAGCAAACATCACCCTGATACCAAAACCAGGAAAAGGCCCAACTAAAAAGGAGAACTTCAGACCAATTTCACTAATGAATATAGCTGCAAAAATGCTCAATACAATCCTTGTCAATAGATTACAGCTTATCATCAAAAAAGTCATACATCATGATCAAGTAGGTTTCATCCCAGGGATGCAAGTCTGGTTTAATATACGTAAACCCATAAACGTTATTCACCATACCAACAGAAGCAAAAACAAAGTCCATATGATCCTCTCAATAGATGCAGAAAAAGCATTTGATAAAATCTAGTATCCTTTTCTAATTAGAACACTGAAGAGTTTAGGCATAGGTGGCACATTTCTTAAACTGATTGAAGCTATCTACGACAAACCCACAGCTAATATTTTGCTGAATGGAGTTAAACTGAAAGCTTTTCCACTTAGAACTGGAACCAGACAAGGGTGTCCTCTGTCACCATTACTATTCAACATAGTGCTGGAAGTTCTAGCCCGTACAATCAGGCAAGACAAGAAAATAAAGAGCATCCAAATGGGAGCAGAGGAGGTCAAACTCTCCCTCTTTGCTGGTAATATGATCTTATACTTAGAGAACCCCAAAGACACAACCATAAGACTCCTGGAAGTCATCAAAAAATATAGTAATGTCTCAGGATATAAAAAATCAACATCCACAAGTTAGTTTCCTTTGTATACAACAATAACAGCCAAGATGAGAGGCTAATTAAGGACACAACTCCCTTCACCATAGCCCCAAAGAAAATGAAATATCTAGGAATATATCTAACAAAAGAGTTCAAGGACCTCTATAAAGAAAATTATGAAACCCTAAGAAAGGAAATAGCAGAGGACTTTAACAAATGGAAGAACATACCATGTTCATGGCTAGGAAGAATCAACATTGTTAAAATGTCTATACTTCCCAGAGCAATCTACCGATTCAATGCCATCCCTATTAAAATACCAACGTCCTAAAAAAAAATAATAATAATAATAAAATACCAACGTTCTATTTTCAAGACTTCGAAAAAATGATTCTGCATTTTGTATGGAACCAGAAAAAACCCTGTATAGCTAAGGCAGTTCTTAGTAATAAAAACAAAGCCGGGGGCATTAGCATACCAGATTTTAAGCTGTACTATAAGGCCATAAGTGGTCAAGACAGCATGGTACTGGCACAAAAATAGACATAGACATTTGGAATTGAATAGAAAACCAGGAAATGAAACCAACAACTTATAACCAACTAATCTTCGATAAACCAACAAGAACGTACCCTAGGGGAAAAGACTCTCTATTCAATAGAGAACTGGGAGAACTGGATATCCACATGTAAAAGACTGAAACTGGACCCGCACCTGTCTCCACTCACAAAAATTGACTCAAGATGGATAAAGAATTTAAATTTAAGGCCTGAAATGATAAAAATCCTCAAAGAAAGCATAGGGAAAACACTGTTAGATACCGGCCTGGGGAAAGACTTCATGAAGAAGACTGCCATGGCAATCGCAACAACAAAAATAAACAAATGGGATTTAATTAAGCTGAAAAGCTTCTGTACAGCTAAGGAGACAACAACCAAAGCAAATAGACAACATACACAATGGGAAAGGATATTTGCATATTTTGAATCAGACAACAGCTTAATAACCACGATCTATAGAGAACTTAAATTTATCCACATTAAAAAAGTCAACAATCCCATACATCAACGGGGAAGAGAGATGAACAGAACCTTCTGTAAAGAAGACAGACGAATGGCTAGCAAACATATGAAAAAATGCTCATCATCACAAATTATTAGAGACATGCAAATTAAAGCCACCCTTAGATACCATCTAACCCCAGAAAGAATGGCCTATATCACAAAATCTCAAAACTGCAGATCCTGGCACGGATGTGGAGAGAAAGGAACACTTTTACACTGCTGGTGGGACTGCAAAGTAATACAACTTTTTTGGAAGGAAATATGGATAAACCTCAAAGAACTCAACCTAGACTTCCCGTTTGATCCTGCAATCCCATTACTGGGCATCTATCTAGAAGGAAAAAACCTTTTATTATAAAGACACTTCATACTAGACTGTTTATTGCAGCTCAATTTACAATCGCCAAAATGTGGAAACAGCCTAAATGCTCCTCAACCCAAGACTGGATTGGCAAGCTGTGGTATATGTATGCCATAGAATACTATTCAGCCATTAAAAAACATGGAGATTTTGCAGCATTTGTATTAACCTGGATGGAGGTGGAACACATCAATCTTAGTGAAGCATCACAGGACAGGAGAAGCATGAATACTATGTATTCAACTTTGATATTAGGACAATAAATGACAATTAATGATATAGTGGGTGTGGGGGAATGAGAGAGCAGCCAGAGAGAGAAGGAGGGAAGAGGTGGGGGAAAGGAAAAGAAAAAAAAATAAAAGAAAATAGTGACTAATTCTCACATAAGTTGGATTTAATTTTGACCAAAGTACATAACTTGAACAATAATTTTTAATTCAACTTAATATGTTGTTTAGGATATTGCATTCTCATTTATAAGTGAAATATGTTTGTAATTTCCTTTTGTAATAATATATCTTTTCCAATTTTAATATCAGGTATATCCAGATGAAAAAAAAATAAGATCTGCACTCGAGAAAGATGATTTTTGGGCACGGCGCACTTCTGCTAGATGAGAAAATAAAAGGGGATTAGATGAGAACTGTTTTGTATGTTTATAATCTCTCAGTGGCAATCGAATTTATCACAGCCAATGTTTCGATTGCTTATAATAAGGAAAATAAATGTATATTAATATTTTCTAAGAAGAAATTAAAATAAATTTAACTATGGCCAATTCTAAAAAAAAAAAAAAGCTGTCATCAGATAGGAGTTGAGAGAGAAAAGGAGGGGTGTTGACCTCCAGGCACCACACAGCAGGGACCACTCAGCACGTCAGGAACAGAGGAGACAAGAAAAGGTTCCACCGATTTAAGGCGACAAAGGAAACCGATAGACAAGCTACTGCTGCTACCGCCACTGCTAGTAGTGGAGCCCAGAAGGAGGCCAGGTCAGGGCCCCATGATTCTGGCATCCACTCACTTGCCTTGACAGGGCTCTGTCTGCCCAGCAGCTGCTCCTCCAGCATGGTGGCTTCCTTTCCACTCCCTCTTATTTGCTAAGACCTTCTTGTGATGCAACAATCTAAAACTGATTTTCTGTATCAAAATCCATTTTATCCAAAATTTTTAGGCAATGTTACAAATTCTGGTTTAAAACATTAGCCAGGACATTATTGATAAAATGTAAAATTGAGACTATTTCCCAGAAAAGTGTCATTAAAAAATAAGTTTCCACTTTCTCCTTGCTGCAGTGGTGGGGGGCAGAGGGAACTTTGGGACCTGTGTCAAGGTGAGGGTCATGTTCTCATGCCTCCTCTACATTACTCCTAGAAATTACCCAAGAATAGATTGAAAAAAAAAAAATCTGTGACCACAGAGAGGAGTTGCTCCAAAAGAAACATGCATATAAACGTCTTCCAACTGGGTGGAGGAGGGGCTGCACAAACCAGGTCAAAGTTCCTGAGACAGGGACTTGAGCTGAGCCAGCCAGGAGGTGGAGGCTGGTGAGTTTCGAAAAGGCCAAATGCCCCATTTGCCTGTCCTCACTCCTTGGCCTCTGAGAGCCTCTCTACTGCCCAAAGTGGAGGACATGAGGAAGCCAGGTCCAAGATAGTGCCTCTGCCCAGGGCTACCTCACATAAGCCTATTACAGGTACCGATGATAAACAGGTCATTATAGGTACAAATGACTTCTTTCTCTGTTTGCCACAGTGGAAACTGCATAACAACGTGTTAAATATCACAGAACTATATCACAGAACTATAATCAATTCTAATTAACCAATAAAATCTCCATGCACTAAAATCGTGATTAACCAGAACCAATATAACTGTAATTACTGTGCTGTATTTCATTTTTGAGGAAAAAAAATGCGGATCAAGCAGAAATATATCTAAAAGAAACTTATAGTACAAGCTGCAGGCCATCTTCTGGGGTTGGGACTTATCTATTTGGCTTAACTTTGCCCATATGTGTAATGAAAGGACACCTTTAAACTTGCCGGAGGGGCCCCAGGGACCGGCCAGCTGGCTCCCTTCTGCAGGCTCCTTTCAGCTGGAACCTTACTCCCAGACCTAGTCTCACTTCAAACCCGGTGATGCTGGCCAGGGCCAGACTCCATGACCCATGTTTTTTATGAATATATCACTCCTGCCTGGGGAGGGATGAAAAAGACTCTCTCCTTTGACCCCACTTGAGTGAGGCAAGTCTCTGACCTTGGATAGTTTAGTTCAGTCTTAGCAAGAATCCTGCCGAGACATTTAGTAGAAATCCCCCCTACGCACACCTGATCCATTCCTTTCCTCTCCGCACCCCACCTGAGTCAGACCGTCTCACACCTGATTGATTTCTCACCCCATCCGGGGAGGAAACAGAAGGGTGCAAATTCGCACTCACTCTGGACGAGCAGGAATCCCTGCCCCCCTCCTTTACCACCAGACTCACAGCTGGGTCCACAGCCCAGGGTTTGTTTTGCCAGCTGCGAAATAAAACGGTCCCCAGGCCTTGTGGCAGAAGCAGCCAGGGAGCTACTGGTGCCCCTGGAGCGGGGAGGCAACACCTACCCCCACATCGGGGCTCCAGGAAAGCCTCCCCTCCCCCTCCAACAGGGAGACGTCGGGCTGTCAGGGGACTTTGGCGCCCGAAGGGCAGGAGGTGCCCAGTGGGACCAGGGCTCTGGGAAACTGAAAGGATGAATGTGCCCAAGCATGAACAGGAACGATTAATTTTTACTTAAATCTTACTTTTTATAACGCCTTTGTCAAAAAGGAAAACTTTACACTAAAAATAAAACAAGTATTTTGTGTCGGTTTGGGTGCTACCCGTGCTTTTAAGCACCTGAGCCCACCACCAGTAAGCACCCACCCGCGCGAACCCACGCTGCCCTCCGAGCACGCGCAGGTAGGACACGGCGGTGAGACGAAGCTCCTGCGCAGGCGCAGATAGCAGGGCCGAGCCCTCCGGTGGGCTGAGAGGCGGCTTCTGCGCACGCGCGGAGTGCAGGCCCGAGAAGGGCGGGTCCGCGCGAATACCGGAAGAACCGGGGGGGGGGGGGTGGGAGAGGGGACTTCTGCGCACGCGCAGAGAGGAGGGCCCGGAAAGCGGGTCCGCGTGGACCCTGTGGGAGTCATCGAGTTAATGAGAGGGCGGCTTCTGCCGCTGAAATGCAGACTCTGGGGAGGGGGCGACCTGAGGTCTGGACCTTTTCTAGTATAAAACTCTGGGAGATTAAGGCCGCGGGAGAAGGCGCCCCGGGCAATCCTCAAAGCGAGCTGACCCGAGGATGCGATCACTCGGGAGGAAGGGGGTGGGGGCTAGAAATTGGCTCGGCGCTGCGCAGGCGCAGTGTGGTGGCGGCCACAGCGGAGGGGCAGGCCGGTCTGTAGCCCATTGGGGCCGCCTGGTGGATGACCGGGGAGCGCGCCCCTCGGCGTTCTCGGACGTCCTGGGGTCTTCCCTTCCATAGGTGCTAATTGGCGCCCGGCTGGACCCGCCACTCGGCGACGTCACGGCTCAAGCCCTATTTCTGTGCCAGGGGGTTGGTGCGGGGCCCGCCAGCCCTGAGCCGCGGGTGGGCAGGATCTCGGGGGAGCACGGGGCGGGGCTCAGGGGCGGGGCTCAGGGGCGGAGCCGAGGCTTGGGCGGGGACACGAGCTGGGGCCGCGGGCGCCGGCCTGGCGGGTTTGCCGCTGGGCCCTTGGTCCGCGCGGTGGCCGGGCGGTGGCGTTGCCTGGGCAGGGTCTGCTGTGTGTTTAACGGGTTCCTCTAGGTCTGTTTCTGCAGCCCCTTCTCTTTCGTCGATTTACCATCTCCTGCACACGAAAAATCCTTTACTTCAGTGGTTATTTTTAATTTTTTTGGATTTTTCGATGTAAAAAAGAAAGTATAATACGTCTGTGTTTTTGCAGGATTGTCAGGTATTAACTTGCCGTCTTATGAAGTAGGTGACCGTTCCTTGTCACATTCTTTTATGGTCAGCTTCACATAAATCTTTGTGTTATAGTAGAATTCGATTCTAATAAATACTCTTTAAAAGCAATTTTTGCAGTTTTTCTCATTGTCGAAGATAGGAAACAGTATGAAAAAGGGCTGCCTTGTAGTTATGTGACTTTATATGTAGTCGATCATGATATGTATTCTGTGTTCATGATTCTCAGATTTCAAGAAATTAATACTGCACGAATAATAGCTTTTTATTGCAGCCTTTAAATTGCATATGTATTTACCTAGCAAAGTTTAAAGTTTACCCCGTGTCGTGATTCACTTGCCATCAGTGTGGTGGCAAGATCTGATCTAGTCGCTGCCGCTCGGTAGCTGGTTGACTTTTGTAGCTTCTTTGGGATATCACCTTCCTCACCTCTCCTTGAATTATGGAAAACTTCAGCAAGAAAATTCAGGAAACTCAGTCACCGCTTGTGGTTTTCATTTCAACACCATAGATTTTGTAAAGACAGGTTTGCCTTACAGTATGTCTTAGTTGAGGAGAAACAGAGGCCAAAGCACCTAGCTGACTTTTTGAAGGCGGGAATTTGAATTCTAATTGAATCAGATTTTAGAAATACTATCTGATATGTAAATAAATGTCAAGCATTTTATTTTATTTTACTAAAAACAAACTCATTCTTTCTGTTGTATTGCTTTGCACCCAAGGCTCTCTCACAAATCTGGTGTCGGTGAGTCATAACCAAGCACAGATGATAAGCACTTTTGAAAAACTAAGATAAAAGTGATCTTACGTGAAATTCACTTTCTGCTCCAATTTTAGTTTTGTGTATGATTCACTCTTAGAATTTAGCAGATACCTACCTATCGTTTTATATTTGTTAAATTTTGTTGAGGAAAACCACGTTGAAGAAACATGACCGCTTGATTTTTTTATTCTGGTGAAAACTGAAGGTTTGTGGACTTCACAATAAGGAGGAAAATGCAGTGATGTGGAAGCCATGTTGGATAAAGAGCCCTCACAAAGAGGTAACTGTGGCAAAGGGTTAGTATTCTTCTATGACTTTACCCACACCAGCCTTCTTTGACTTTTTATATCACTTATGCTTATATTAAATGAAAATCTAGAACAATAGCATTGCTGAAAATAGTTCCATCTGCCCCTTCCCAGTCAGTCCCAGGCAACCTCTGGTCCTCTTTATGTCCCTGTGGAGTAGATTTTCTGTAATTTCACATAAATGGAATCTCACAGCATGTACTTGTTTGTGGTGTTTCTACTTGGTGTATTTTTGCTATTCATCTACATTATGTGACTCTGCAGTTAAACCTTTTTATTACTGACTAGCATTGCTTTGTATGGCCGTGACACGATATTTTTTTAGCCATTCTTCTATTGATGAACACATGGGTATTTCAAGTTTTTGTTGTGAATAAAATTGGTAGGAGCACTTAGGTACAGGCTTTTGTGTGGATGTATGTCTTCATTTTCCTTGGCTAATACCTAGGAATAGAACAGCTGTATCATATGGTAAAAGTGTACATGTAACATTTTAAGAAGCTACTACTCTGTCTTAATAAATTAGGGTTCACTGAAGTGGAAGCTCCTGCTTGTCCTAAAACATGTTTAAGAAAATAAGCGGACTACTGACTGAGGGAAAGTATTTGCAAAAAAGATTTGACTAAGCTTGTTTTCAGGATAAAAATGACTCCTACAAATCAGTGTTAACAGATGACCCAAATAAACATGAGCAAAACGACTTTGAACATTTAAGAAAAGTAGATATACCAATAACCAAAAAATGTATGAGAAAGTGCTCAACATCATTAGTCATCAAGGAAATGCAAATCAAAACTGTAATGAGGGAGCAATATACACCACCCAGAATGCTGTAGGTAGGTGGGTGTGGGAACCTCATCCATTGTGGGTGAGACTGAAAAATGGCCCAGTCCTTGGAAAGAGTTTTGACCATTTCTTATAAAATGAAGTGGGTACCTACCCTATGAGTCAGTAGTTCCACTCTTCAGTATTCACCCAAGAGAAAGAAAAACATATGTCTGACAAAGACATGTACAAAATTTTTGTAACAACCATGTTTGTAATAACCAAACTTGAAAACAGTCCAAGTGGCTACCAATAGGAGAATGGATAAGCTGTGTCTTATTCATATAGTGTGGGATTGTTCAGCAATAAAAGGAAGTGAACTGAAACACAATAACATGTAGTTCTCCAAAACAACTTGAGTGAATGCAGCCTTAATAGAGTATATGCCATCTGATTCCATTTATATAAGTTCTAGCAAAGAAGTGTGCTGGAAAAAATTCAGGAGAGTGATTGTCTCTGAGGGGTGGAGGATAGGGATTTCCTTGGCGGTTGAAAGGGGACTTGCTGTGGTGGTGAGATGTGGTTTCAGGTGTGAATCATAGATTCTGGTGCATTTATGATTTGTGCATTTCATCACATTTAAGTTTTACCTCAAAAGAAAAATTGGACTGTAAACAGCTGTTGAGCTCTAGTTAATATTATAATATGTGTGCTGAAAGTTTAGGAGGAAGTTGAGTGTCAGCAGCTCTGAAATTTATCCAAGAAAGATGAATGATGGAAGTACAGAGAGATGAAAAGAAAGATGATTATGTGAAAAACAAGAGTGTTAAAATGATAATGGCACAATCCATGTTTATGGGTGTACTTTGTAAAACTTGTCTTTTCTATGTATGTGACAGTTTTCACAATAAAATGTTGAGAAAAGTGTATGTTTAGCCCAAAGGTTTCCACTGTCATCTGCTGGTCATCTAACAACAGTAGTTTCTAGTTTGGAATTCCTAACCTTTTAGGAAGAGGGTAACAACAGTACCCTTAAGATATTTTTTTTCCAGGCTCAGTGCCTGTAGCTCAAGTGGCTGAAGTGCCAGTCACATACACCAGAGCTGGCAGGTTCGAATCCAGCCTGGGCCTACCAAACAACAATGACAACTATACCAAACAATAGCCAGGCATTATGGCGGGCACCATAGTCCCAGCTGCTTGGGAAGCTGAGGCAAGAGAATCGCTTAAGCCCAGGAGGTGGAAGGTGCTGTGAGTGACACCACGGCACACTACCTAGGGCAACAGCTTGAGGCTCTGTCTCAAAAAAAAAAAAAAAGTGTTTTTTTTCCAATATTTTAAAAAACCTTTGGAAATTTCATATCTGTAGCTAAGCTACATTTGCTGACGTGTCTGCTGCGATTTGATTTTGTTCCAGCTGCTGGAGTTACCCTGATCTCAGGCTGACCATGTGTGCTGGTAAGACTGAAAATTCTAACATTGATGTGGGGTTCATGGATAAGTAATACAAAAGCTTTGTCATAGGAAGTGAGATGAGGTTTATTCATGCTCAGCGCTGACCAGGACCCATCATGTGACTGAGCTGTGACCACAGGACCACGATGCTCAGGCAGAGCCTTTGTGCAAAATGGAAGGAAGCTGCCCTCTGGGCAGATGCGTTGGGAAATGTGGGCCCACTGGGCAGTTGGTGAGCAAAGGGCACCCTCACAGGGCAGGGCTTGGGCCACTCCTGTAACCAAACAGGTTCAGTCCTCACCCTCTGGCGGCCTACTGTAGGGGGCCCCAATAAACAAATTCTTCCCGTCATTGTAGGCATTGGTATGAGCTGTGGAGAAAAGGCAAGAGAAGGTGCAGGAATGACAGGCTGGGAGTGTCGCCGACTGCACACCCAGGGAGAGACTGGCGGGGGCCTGGGTAACAGATGGGTTGCCAGTGTGCAGTTTAAAAGTACATAAACCAGTTTTACATGCCGAATAGTTGTTAATGTTTTGATTTTTTCCCATTTTGGTTTTAGTCTTCCTTGGGTTTCCTTGGTTTTCTACAGTTGTCTGACACAACAGCTGTGAGCTGGGACGGGTCAGCCCAGTGTTCGTCCCCTGGCCAGTGCTCCTGTGAGTGTCTGGGAAGATCGGAATCCGCTCCTCTCGGCAGGCTGAAAGGCTCAGCTCCGTTCCACTGGGTGTCTGGTGTGCTGTGTGCGGCTTCTCCCCTCAGGGCCTCTGACCTGCAGGGCGTGACAGGTGTGTCAGGGCTGTGTGATGGGAACACAGCATCTGAGCCGCTCCAGCCTCCTCCACAAATTTGAGAAGATTCTCTAAGCAAAGCTCACACAAAATCAACAGACACGAGGCAGGGTGGCGGAAATATGTTGACATTAAAATATAGGAGAAATGCCCTGATGCGTGGCATTTCTTGCGATGTTCTGAAAAGTCAGGAGGCCGGGTCTGGGTGCTTGTGAAGAGGGGTGCCTGTGGGCCCCTCTGCGGCAGAGGCAGCAGGGTCCCTCTCCCTGCCATGCCCTGCTGTCTGGTCAGGGTTTCCTCCTAGCAGGGCTGCCACGGCCTGCGGGCAGAGGAGGTCCTGCAGAATCCAGGTAAAGAAACCGGACCTGTTACTGGATGTAGGCCCTTGGTCCGTGACCTCCTCCATGGCATGACGCTGCCAGGCTAAGAGGGACATCGAAGTTTTTTCCAGTCTGCACTTCCGCTGGGTGAGAACTCAGAAAATCTCCCACACCCCATGGAGGGTGGTGACGGTTGAAACCTTCCACATGCCCCAGATGGTCTCACAAAACCACACCCAGGCACGTTGCTCTACAGATACCCCAGCACTTACAGGTTGTCCTTGAGATGGTCTCCCCACCCCGCCCGCATCACTGTGCACGCTGTGCTCGCACATGCCACATGCTGGGGTTCCTTCTACATGTGACTGCTTCCATGGACTGAGAAGTATCCTGAGGTGTGAATGTGCCACACGTTCTCGTCTATTCTCCTGTGGACAGACATTTGATGTAATTCCAGTTTCAGGACATTAAGAATAAGGTTGATAAATATTCTTTTATGAGTCTGTTGCAAACACGATTTTCATTTGTCTGGGGTACACACCTAGGGGTGCAGGTGCTGGTCACTATGCCAAAAGTGGCCCGTCCATTTCTCAGCCCAACAGCAGTACATGACAGTTCTCTCTGCTCCACGTCTCATCAACTCAGCGTTGTAAGCCTCTCTCTCTTTTTAAGTACATATTGTTAGTGGGCATGAAATATACCTGCTTCCTTTTTAAAATGTTTGTATTTATTTATTTTTCAGACAGGGTCTTGCTCCATCACCCCTACTAGAGTGCAGTGGAGTTACCAAAGTGCACGGCAACCTCAAACTCTGGGTCCAGTGATCCTCCTGCCTCAGTCTCCCCAGCAGCTGGGACTACAGGTCCCAACACAACACCTGGCTAGTTTTTCCATTTTGAGTAGAATCACTTCTTGGCCTTTTGGCTAAGATCAAGTGTATTTTTAGTAGAGACGGGGTCTCATTCTTGCTCAGACTAGTCTCAAACTCCTGAGTTCAAGTGATTCCCCCACCTCAGTCTCCCAGAGTGCTGGGATCACAGGCGTGAGCCACCAAGCCTGGCCCCATTTCCTTTTTGGTAAAGCTTAATTCCTATAAATGCTTTTTGCTTAATCTGCAAGCGTTGGCTTCTGTCCCTGAACGTTTGTATAAATGGAGTGAGCACTGAGCCTGAGAGTTGGCACCATTGGGAGGGTTTGGGGCGGGCCACAGAGCTGAATATTTTTAATTAGGCCTGTTTTGCAATGTCAGGAAGTACTGGGTGCAACTTGTCTGCATTTTGTTTTGATTTCTAATTTAACAATGTCATTTTAAGTATCTTAGGCCCTAAAATAATGTGTCATCCGCAACAAATGTAATTGCCAAAATCTACTGTGCTTTAGCTTAGGGTTTGTTGTTTTTTCTTTGATATTATTTTGTTTGGGGTTTTGCTTAAGCTATTTAGACCTCCTAAAATTACTCCCAACTCACAGATGTCCACCTGCCCTGCCTTCGCCAGGCCCTGTGCTTTGGATTAGACCTTAGTGGAGGAAGTAGCCAAGCCTGCCTGCCCCACCCAGCTGGAGTCCGCTGTGAGCTGCCTCTGAGTCTTGCTACATATCCCAAACATCCCAAATACAGTACTAGGTTGGCTGTGGGCAGGCTGGTCTTCTGTTAATCACAGAGACAAACCTCTAGACCAGATTTGGGAACATGTGGCACCACCCCTGCTTTGTACACCGAGGACGAACCTCTGGAACTGAGCACGAGCTCAGACTTCTCAGGCAACAGCTTCAGAAATCCATTTCCAGCTTATGAGGGTTGTTGCCCCACCACACGAACACGTCTCCGTTCGTAGGTTAGTGAGTATCAAGACTAAACCCACCACAGTCCTGTACGCCTTCCTTTTCTCTTTGGAGGGCATTCTCCTTAATAACCACATCAGACATGTCCAGGTCACGGTCAGCACCAGACCACCAGTCCCTTCGTCATGCAGTGTGTGTGCTTCAGTGAGTCTGTCATGTCAGACGTTCTCCCCGTGATATGAAATCTATCAAATCTTTCCTCCAAACCAGAAGATTACCTTTAATACAAAGTAATCCCCAGTGATTTGAAAATTGGAGTTGATTTTAAAACTAGACAAGGGCCCTTTCTGAGAACGCTCAGATCCTGGTGCCCCCGAGTGCGTCTCATCTCATGTTCAGAGATGCCAGCATTCAAGAGCAACTTGAGGGACGGAGCAGCTGCTGCCCTCCTGTGTCCCTTGCACCTGCCCTTCTTTGTGTGTGAGTGTGTCACAGCACACCTGCTGTAATAAGGACTGCAGGGGCCTCTGTGGTGTGACGACCACCAGCCAGTGCCCCTAGAAGTTTGTTAAGTGCAAAAAGAACAGCAGGAAAAGGATGAGTTAACCCCTTGTGGAGGCACCCCTAACTGCTGCTTTCTTTTTAGGAGGCCCCAAGGACAAGAAAATCTCTGCAAATAGTAGCTGGGGGCTTGTGTCAGCTGCCTTCCACACAGGGCCAGCTGAGGAAGGACTCCTTGGTCAGCACAATCCCAGAGCCCAGAGATTGCATCTGGGGGGGTCTCTATTTTGCCTCCATCTTCCCTCCCACCCACTCCCAGCACAACAGGGAAGAATTTGCCAGCACCCTCTGATCTGCTCTCCATGTGGGACCTTGGGTCACCTTTCCTGCAGACATTAAGGCAAAGGTCCTTGCTGGGATTAGGATGTTCCTAAGGTAAATGTGGTCCAGCCCCAGGGTACAGAGGCCTGTGTGTTGGTCTGGTTGGAGGCAGCAGACAAGAAGAGGTGGGGCCGCCCTGAGAGACTCTTGGCCCTTGACCCAAAGGAGGAGTGAGAGGGTCCCACACCAACACAGGGGCCACCACTTGAGGGCATACCCATGCACCCAGCACCCAATGGCTTCATTCCTTTAGCCCTCACCCTGCACTAATGGTGGTGAAAGGGTTTTCTGCCTTCACTGGGGACTGTAGGGGAGTCCTGGGGTGTGGACTCCCACACAGCGGGTGCTCAGATTCATCATCCACAGGCAAGGCTGGGCTCAATCCCCATCTCCCAGGATCCCCACCCACCCCTAAATCTCAGCAATGGGCAGAGCCCCACATCACCAGACACACTGGTCATATGGTGCAGGATGGAAAGAGACGTCAGGGAGAGTCACTCCAGCACCCAGCACCCTGGCCAGCACCCTCCTCTGCTTCCTGGGACATCAGCATCAGCCTGGGACCAACTACAGCAGTGTCCCTGCTCAGACAATACAGGCTCCCAATAACAGAGAGCCTCCCAGTCCTCCGGAGCAGCAGCCAACCAACCACACAGCCTCATTGCCTCACTTGCAGCAGCCTTCATCTCGTGTGGCACAGCTGGGGTTGGAGGTAGAGGCAATGACCAGCTCTAGTGTGCGCACACACTTGAATTTGAGCTTGCCCCAGAGAAAACTCAGAAAGCCACAGGGGAGCCTCCGGGCTGCCTACAGTTAGCAGCAAGAGAAAGGCAGAGAAAGCTGCAATCATTCAGGCATTGTGCTAGGAAAAGAAAATGCAAATCAGGTCTCCCCCACCCACTGGAGGGCCTGGGCAACCCACTGCGGGAAGAAACATAGAGAAAAGCCCAAGAAGAGGGGAGGGGGAATCCTGCAATCAGAGGTCTGATTGGAGCAGGTGCAAGGCTGAAATCGTGTTTTTTGAATAAACAAGTCCTTAATAACATTTTCACATTTCTTTTTTTTTTTTTTTTTTTGAGACAGAGCCTCAAGCTGTCACCCTGGATAGAGTCCCGTGACATCACAGCTCACAGCAACCTCCAATTCCTGGGCTCAAGTGAGTCTCCTGCCTCCGCCTCCCACGTAGCTGGGACTACAGGCA
>CAUYRH010147517.1:0-14802 GCA_963574655.1 Perodicticus potto | reverse complement strand
TGATGATAGATGTTATTTTTGCTATTTTTGTTATTTATTCTGTCTTAGTTCTTTTTTTCCTCTCATCCTCTCTTTTTTTCCTTTTTACTGATTTTTAAAAATAGTGATATCCATTGACTCCTTTCTCTTTTTATTTTATACATCTCAATACATATTTTCTTCAAGGACATGAGGTTTATATAAGGTATCCTATAGTTATAATAGTTTATTTTGTGCTGATAACAACTTAACTTCAATTGCATACAAAGCTTAACACTTCTACTTCTTCACTCTCCACTTTATGCCATTAATGTCACAATTGGCATATTTTATATTTTGTACCCATTAACAAATTTTTATGGTTATAGTTATTATGAATACTTTTGTTTTTATCTTTTATACTAAAAGTGATAGTAATTTACACCCTTTAATTACAATATTACAGTATTCCATATTTGTCTAGATATTTAACTTTGCCAATGAGTTTTGTACTTTTATGTGCTTTTGTATTGCTGTTTAGTGTCCTTTCATTTCAACTTGAAGAGTTCCCTTTAGCATTTTTGTAAGATAAATCTAGTGGCAATGGACTCCCTCACCTTTTGTTTGTCTGTTAAAGTCTTTATCTCTTCTTCAATTTTTTTCCAATTTTTTATTATGGTAAAATGCACATATCTTATAATCTACCATTGTAACCATTTTAAGTGCACAGTTAAATGGTATTAAACGCATTTATAATGCTGTGCAACCATCACCATCATCCATTTCCATAACTCTTTTAATCTTACGAAACTGAAATTCTATGCACAATAAATAATAATTCTCTATTCTTTTCTGCCCCCCAGCCTCTGGCAACCACCTGAGGCACTAGTCCTTAAAGCAGTAAATTGAAAAGCCTGGGCCATTAGAAGCATGCTCTACTATTCCTTTCTTCTAAGAGAGAAATCATGGGCCAAGGTGATCTCTTGGGTTAGGGTAAGAAGGGGATGATGTGAATTAAGTGAAAATTACTCTTCTTACCTGCTATTGTTCTTGACTTTTTTTGTGCTCATCTGGGGTATTCCACCTCTTAACTGGATTCTGGACATCTCATACAGGTATTTTGGTTTGTATATCTTTGATAAATAGACGTTCCTATGAGGAGATGAGGGATGGGACTTAGTGTTCCAGCATGCTTCTGATGTCACTCTTCCATGCATGCTTAAATTTTCAAAGTCTACTTAGATTTAATATTTTATGGCCTCACATAAAGTTTAAGGATCTTGCCAATGTCTAGTTTAGTTTTTTTCCCATCCCTTCTTTCATGTTATAATTTTTTTTAAAAATAATTTTATTAAATCATAATTGTGTACATTGGTGCAATCATAGGGCAGAATGTGCTTCATATATGGTGCATCTTAGTAGGGTACTGGTGAAACTTACCATGTTATAATTTTTATGCATATTATTTCTTTGTATATTATATAGTGCTTATTATAATCCTATGATTTTTCCTTTAACTCTTATATATATTTCACATAAATTAAGAGACAAATGTTGTTTTATATTTATCTACATATTACTATTCCTGCCATTCCTGATGCTCTTCATTCCTTCCTAAAGCTCCAGCTTTTTATTTGGTATCATTTCCCTTCACACCTAAGAATGTGCTTTAGTATTTTTTATAGTGTAAATATGCTGATGATAAATTTTCCTATTGTTCTTTTATCTGAACATGTCAATATCTGTGTTTATTCATAAAGGATTTTTTTGGTACATGTAAAATTGTCTATTACATACATACATTTTTTTAAAAATTCAGCACTTTAAAGATAACTTTTTTCTTATGAGAAGTCAATGGCCAATTTTATTGTGTTCTACAGTATGCATTTTCTTGAATGTTTTCAAGATTTTCCCTTTATATTTGTGTGTCAGTAGTTTGACTATCATTTGGCTAAATGTGGCTGAACTTTTTGAATCCATAAGCTTATGTGTTTTGTTATATATATTTTTCTTCTTTTTCATAGAGCTTTATTGAAGCACAATCTATATATAAAAATAAGAATATATTTAATACATTTTGATACCTTTTCTTTATATTAGGAATATTTTAGTAATTTTTTTCAATCAATTTTTTCTTTGTCTTGTTGTTTGCTTTCTGGGCTTCCAATTACATTTATGCTATAATTTTGATATACCTATATATCACTGACTTGTTTATTTTCTCTCTCTGTACTTTGGATTGCATAATATCTATAGATTTATCTTTTAGTTAATTTACTTTTTCTTCTGTTTATTATTATTATTATTATTATTTTGCAGTTTTTGGCCAGGGCTGGCTTTGAACCTGCCACCTCCGGTACATGGGGCCCACGCCCTACTCCTTGAGCCACAGGTGCCACCCACTTTCCTTTGTTATTTGCAATCTGCTATTAAGCCTACCCAGTGAGGTTTTACTCAGATACTTTAATTTTTAGTTTTAGAATTTATAACTGATTTTAAAACATTTTTGTTATCTCTGATATGCTTTCCTATTTCTTCATTTATTACAAGTGCATTTTTCTTTATTTCCATGAGTGTAGTTATGACATAATTTAAAATCCTCCCTGATAATTTCAACATCAGATTTATCTTAAGGCCAGTCTCTATTGTATGTGTTTGTCTTGAGTGAGAGTAATAACTTTCTGAATTTTTGCTTTAGTGGTAATTTTGAAATGTACCCCGAACATTGTGAATTACATACTGTTGAGTTCCTTCATTCTCTTTTACTTTTCTGTGAAGTATTGATTTGTTTTGTTTATTTTAATAGAAAGTTAATGTGGCTAATTTGAAACTGCACACTCTCCCTCGTGGCAATAATGAAAACTCTCTTTAATTCTTTCAGTTTTACATAGGCTATTTGGGAACTGTCTTCATGTGTGTATCCCACGGTTTCACGAGAGTTGAGCAGTTTAAGACGTATAGAATTTGGGGCTTTCTATCTATATTTTCCTCCATTCTTATATTTCTCTCATGACTTCTCAACTGCACTGATCATCCTGAGCTCTGTTTTCGCTTTCTTTAAGCCACTTGGACTGTGAATTAAGATTTTTCTCTTTATTTGCAGTAAAATGAAAATGCTTCTAATTTTTCACACAGGTAAAATTGTGTGTTTTAAAGAAGAGTTTTGATTCTGAGAGTATCTTAGTCCAACTCATTTGTGTTAATTTTTTTATTTATGTTAACTCAGATTGTTTGCTTGGGATCTTTATTTGCTAAAAGTTACAACTGTTAGTGAACTGAATAATATTTCCCCCAAATTCGTGTCCATTCAGAGCCTCAGGATATCCCCTTGTTTAGATAGCATGGTTTTCCAGAAGGAATTAATTAAAGATCTGGAGATAAGATAATTATGGATTTAGAGTAGTCCCTAAACACAATGACTGGTGTCTTTATACGAGAAAAGAGAGAGATTTGTCACACAGAGACACAGGAGTAAATAATTCAAAGACTGGGTAAGCTAGTAGAGTGATTGTTCTATAATCCAAGGAATCCCAGGAGCCGCCAGAAGCTAGAAGAGGCAAGGAAGCGTTCTCCTCTAGAATCTTTGGAGGGCATGTGGTCCTGGCAGCACCTTAATTTTAGACTTCTGTCATCCAGAACTGTGAAACAATACTTTTCTGTTGTTTTAAGCTACCAAATTTATGGCACTTTGTTATGGTTGCCCTAGGAAACTAATATATAAACTAAAGGTCAATTCATAATATTTTAGTTTTTCCAGTTTGCTAATCTATTACATCCAGTGGACATTAATAAGAAAAAAATACACATAAAAATCTGTGCCCACACAGGTATGAGTTTGTACAGGTTATGTGCCTATGTACACATTTGCTTTATGTACAACTTACATGTATGTATCTGAGGTCAGAAGAGTGGGTGCTGGTGTTAATTCTGTAACTGACTCTCTTTGGCCTTGTATGAGTTATATTTTTCCTTCTGTCTAATTTCTGTTTCTGTATGATGAGATGGTTATCTTTTGTTTATTTTTGAGATGGTTACCTTGAGAGATCCTTTTAGCTCAGTCACTAAATGTATGCGTCTCAATCTCTCTCTACATACTTAATGTATGGATAAATGCTTTTGAAGAAGTGTGCAGTTGGAGAGTTGTACATGTGCATGTGTACAGAGTATTAAGAATTTTGGGGAAACTCAACAGGATTGTAATTTAAATGGAAATGGCACCTTGTGAGCAAAATTCTAAATGCCTACTATGTCCCAGTCAGTTTGCATATTGAGGCCAATATACTTAAAACATGAAAAATAATTTACTTTCAATCAGATGCCCTTTGATTCTCTGACTAAATGAACTAGGAATTGCAATATGAGGGGTTTGAGTAAGAAAACGTTCATGCTTATTATATGTGGGCAGATGCTGAATTCCTTGATAGGAGCAGCTGTTTGCTCATATGCTTATATTCATATGGCCCCTAAAACACTAAAAAAGGAATTTTGAGTCAGTGTGATCTAGAGTTCCATTTGGGGACTTAACTTTGGAGAGCCTTTGAAATTTGGTAGTTTATATTTTATTCTCAACTCCTCCTTCTCCTTCACCTGGAATTAGTCTGTGTTTAGATCTTAGAGTGTTAGATCTAGAAGTATCTTTTAAGATTATCTATATCTAGCCCTATTCATTTTTCCACTGAGGATGCTGAGGGCTGAACTGAAGTCATGTCTCATCAAAGGCAACATAATAATTTTCAGAGACAGAACTCAAAGTTAAGTTTCTTTATTTTATTTTTAGCCTAGGTCTCTTTCCATCCTATGTTGCATTGTTACTGAACTTTGCTCAGGTTGCTTTTTCTTGTTTTTCTCCCAGGAGGATATGTATTTTTTTATACTTCGATTCAATAAATCTCACCCCTTCCCCCTTGTGCAAACTCACACGTAGACTCATACACTTACATACAGCTATATTCCCTTCAGAATTTTTTGAAAGGAAGGCATTGTGGTTCTGCTACTTATCTATCTTGCCTTAGAGGGAAGCTCCAGCTGACAGTTTCAAATTGGGTCCACATGCATTTCTACTTGGTTGAGGGTGGGGGTGGAAGTTAGGTCAATAGTGGATCAATGTGACTGAACTGTTTCTTCATAGTGGAGTGGGAATGACAACCTCTTTAATGTACATTTTTCTGCTTATTATTGTCTTCAGAAATGGAATCTGAACAGATAGGATTGTTGAACCTTTATTTGGAGCCTGGGTTAGAAGGCACGCCCATAGAGATGTAAGGGAGAGAGAAAGAGAAGAGGCTCACTCTTCGGTCTTGGAGCAGCAAGTAAGCATCACACATCAGCTACAGTAATCCATTACTTCCTTCATCCTCCTATTCGCTCTTACCCTTTGGCTCTCTTTCTCTTCCCTTGGTCTGCTCTGCTCCTCCCCTTTCCTCTGAGCTTCCCTCTAGTTCTCTGCTGGATACCTTAAAGAATAAAATACTACTTTAGTTTTTCGTAAGGCAGTCACAGATCTAACGCCTTGCAGCGCTGTATTCAGAGCCCCAGAACAGCCGCGTGCTCAGCACCAGGCAGTGGTGAACCCAAAGCCAGAAAAGGGGGAGGGGATCAGGGGAGGGGAGGAGGGGAGGGAGAGACTCACAGAGAGGGAGAGGGGGAGAGAGGGAGAAAGGAAGAGAGAGAGAGAGAGGAGAGAGAAGAGAGGGAGGGAGGGAGGAAGAGAGAGGGAGGGAGAGAGACGGAGGGAGAGCGTGAGCGCGCGCAAGCTAGCGAGCAAACCAGAGAGACAGACCGAGAGAGGGACCTGGAGAGAGAACCAGAGAAAGAGAAGCAGCAGCCGAGGTCTGTAAGGGCTCAACCTCCAACTTGTTTCAGTTCATTCATCCTTCTCTCCTCTCAGCTTGGGGGAAGTGACTGTGGCGCTCGGTAAGAAACAGAGATGCTCCTTCTTCCCCCTCCCCCCAGCTCAGGTCTCCTTTAGCGATAGCATCTCTCCCTCGTACGAGAGTCTCCTTGGGTTGGCCGGGGAGGCGAGACATGCTCTGCAGCTGTGATGCTATCCTGGGTTCCCCAGTGGGGCTGGTGGAAGCCCAGAGGCGGCATCTGGGAAGGGAGGAACTGGGGTAAAACCTGATTTGGAGAAAGGGGGGTTGCGATGTGGTGTATGCGTGATTTGCTTTATTGTCAGTGAATTGTTTTGTTCCTCTTTAGAAGCAGGTCAGCATTGACCTTGCAAATTGCTTGGGGGGCCGGCAGCTGCTGCAGAGAGCCACTGAGTGGCCCCCAGCCAGAGCAGGCAGCACTGTCATGACCCCCCAGACAGCCCTAGGCGTGGGGATAGGGTAATGGCTGGAGCTTCCTCCTTCCTTTAACTCTTTCTCTGCAGCTGCTTCTTGCTGCTGGAGATGAAAAAAGAAGGACTGTACCTTAAAGCCCTTTCCTCCATCCCCAGCCCTCCCCCAGACGCAAGTGAGTAGAAAGTTGTAAATAACTGCTTCCTTTGAAGCAGGTTGAGACCACTCACCTTCCTTTAAGAGGCTCACTGTGGGGTTGGGCCTGACTCCCTCCACAAACTTGGGAGGTTCGTCTTGATTCTTGGGGGAAGCCCCATTGCCTGTCCACCTTCAATCCCAGGGAGTTGAGCCAACGGTCTAGGGATTTGGACACCCCACTCTGACCCACTGGTAAGCATCATGTTAGGTTCAGCTCTGTCCTTGGGAGGCAGGAAACACCTGTCTGGAACTGGATTCCCAGTTTGTTGCTCTCTGACTGTGGCTGTGAGGTGGCATGGGCAGGAGGACTGGGGGAGGGGAGGCTGTTGGACTTGAGGAGAGCAGGGTGAGGAGCCAGAATTCCTAGCATGAGTGGTTTGGCTTAGTGAGGGTCAGCAGGTTCTGATCCTCTGGAGCTATACAAAGACTGGCTGAAGGTCTTGTAGTATAGCCCCTCTGAACTGGTAGGGGAAGGGATCTGATTGCTTGATGGAGGGTTGTGCTTGTAATAGTAATTATAGCACCCATAATACAAATCATTAACATTTTTGAATATGTAGTATGTTTCAGAACCTGGGCTGAGGACTTAATGTTTATTACCTTGTTGAATTCTTACATCAACCCTGTGAAGCAGACATTATTATTATCCTTGGTTTACTGATGAGAAAATGAGGCACAGAGAGGTTAAGAAACTTGTCCAAGATTATACAACAATTAAATGTCTCAATTGAAAATGAAAACACAGGCAACCTGGGTCTAGATAGAATCCATGGTCTTGACCATTAAGCACTACCGCCTCCTTGGGGAGAGTTTTGCACATATGTCCATTAGGCAAGTATAGGGACAACAGAAACAGTGGTGCTTAGCAAGATTTTTGGGAAAGTAGGGGTCTGCTCTTTGTGTGGAATAACAAGGACTTAGGCTGGAGCCAGGCCTCACCTGAGTTTCCAGGAGGGGCTGTTGCAGAGGCTTTCTTTGGCCAGGCTACCTTTCTTTAAAAATGATGACTGGAAAGAATTCGCTTTTCCACTGCCATACCCTCATCCACCCCACATTCAGCTTAACACTGTGTCTTTCAGGAACAGACCTTACTCTTATTTCCTGAGAGATGGAGTTTTCCCGTACCGATATTTTTACAGCACTAAAACCTTGGAACGGGAAGGAACCCTAAAGATCATTAAGCTTTACTTCTCCACCCAGTTCTTCAATTTGTCTTAAGCATCCAATTTCTTGACTGATTTCTATTTGAACTCCCTGCAGTGGAAGAGCTCATTAGGTGGTTCTTTGTGTCACTGAGCCCCTGTGATTATCAAAAAGTATTTTCAAATCTGTTTCCATGCAACTTCTATTCGTTGCTTCTTTGGGACTATCTGGAACAAATTTGCTTTTTTTTTTTTGCAGTTTTTTTTTGGCTGGGGCTGGGTTTGAACCCGCCACCTCCAGCATATGGGGCTGGTGCCCTATTCCTTTGAGCCACAGAGGCCGCCTCAAATTTGCTTCTTTAAAATAATAGTTCTTTAATTAATTGAATACTACAATTATGCCTTTTTGTCAATCCTCAGCTCTAACAAGCCTACAGGACTGTCATTTACTTCAGTCTGGAGACGAGATTTTCCTTAATATGGCCTAATATCCCACTCGTTTGTCAGCCACAAACTGATCAGACTGAGCTTTCTCAAGCAGTGCTGATAGTGTGTGTTCTTTTCCTTGGAAAAGCTTGCTATCTGGTGTCAACTGGACTGATGAGAACAAAGAAAGTCTCTTTTGTATTCCTAAAAGCCAGGAATCTGTTGCTACTAGTCCTTCTAAAGCCCCAAAGTGTCTATGTAGCACCCAGACAATAAGCATGTGGGAAGATTTGGGTGACTGCAGGGATTAAGGGCAATTATCAAAAAGAAGACATTGGAAATAGAGGTGATTGAAGGTTGGTACAGTGTACAGATGGCAGAAAGATCAACTGATACAACAGAAAGTATCTAAAAAATAATGACATAAAAAAATAATGACATCACTTGAGGGGATGGTACAAAGTGGAATTGGGTAGAAAAGGATTGGGCATGTGGTGTGCTAAAGTGGAATTCTGACCTGGCTATGTGCAAATTTGGTTTCCATTCCTGGCTCTGACAATTTACCAATTACCCTGGATCTGTGATTTCTCCTTCATGGATCTCAGTGTTTCCATCTATAAAACAATGAGGTGGACTCTTTTCAAGGAAGGGTCTTTCAGCTGTGCAATTCTCAATTTGAAGCAAATCACAAAATCTCAGGGTTATGAGTGGCTTTAGAAATCTTTTAGATGAGTGCTTCTCACACTTTAATGTACAAAAAATCCCTTGGGAATCTTGTTAAAATGCTAATTCTGGTTCAGGGGATTGAAGGAAGAGGCCTGAGATTTTGCATTTTTAACAAGCTTCCCAGTGATCCTGAGACTGGTGTTCCACTGGCCACACTTCAAGTAGCAATACTGGAGCAGTTTTTATCAAATGATCTTGGTGAAGGGCTAGTTGTCTGTATTTTTCATAATCCATCACAGAAGACTGTTACTTTAGTAAAATGCATTAATTATGAATTACTAGGAAAGGAAAAAGACACAAAGTATAACCTTGCATTTTTACTATTAGATTCAACAGACAGAAAATTAGTTTTTTCAATTGCTGTAACATCTTCTAAGTGCTTACTGTCACATTTTTCCATTTCGGTTATTATTGTCTTGTAATAAAAGTGCACAAACCTGATGGGTCGCAGACCACACTTTGAGCAATACTTATCTAGTAGTATTTGAGCCTTTAAGAGGCTCAAATTAGGCCCAGCTATAACTTCTAAATTACCTGTCAGATGATCTTTCACCCTGTAGTCAAATATCTCCTTTGGTGGAGAACAAAGCATGTACATAAAGTAGCATTATTCTGGTGTTGTGATTGCTAAAAAGTTTTTTTTTCCTTAAAATTCTTAGTTTCCTTATAGCTTCCATAAATTCCACATATGGATTGTATATTCTAAATGGGTGAGAGACTATATCAGTTCAATTTACTGTAACCTCAGTCATTAGCCTAGTATGAGTAGTAGGTGCTTAATACATGTTGGTTGAATGAGTGATTGAACCATTGTTGTTAGTCATGGGATCACACATTCATTAAAGAAAGGTAATTTTGCCTTTCTTCCACATTGGGAAGGCAGCATGCATTCTCTTTTATACATCTTCTTATAGAAGGCCAGTTTGACTATTTCAGAGCTCTAGCTGACATCTCAATTTTATTTTGAAGGGATTTTAGGAAGCCAGGCAAAGATTGCGTACACTGTAAGTCTTACATGTTTACCTTTCGACAATTCAGTCATTCACCTTATTATTATTATTATTAATTTATTCAGTGATATGGGTGCAGGTACTGTGCAGAGGATGCAAAATGAGTAAGGCAGACCTGATCCCTGCTTGTTTGGGGCTTACAGTTTGATAGAGAAGGCGTTGTTAATCAGGTAATTACACAGCCATGTAATTTGAGCTAATAATAAGTGCTGTGAAGGAAAAGTACAAGGGGGTGGGGCTATGAACATATATAACTGATCTAACTTGGAGTTTAAGCAAAACACCCTTCCGGAAGTAATACTGAGGCTGAGCAGAGATGTGTATGGGTGTGGGTAAAGGATGATGGAGTTGAGGAAGTAGTTTTCTAGATAGAGGGAAGAGCATGGCCCTGTGGTGAGAGAAGCATAACAAATTTGGGAAGTATAACAATAGCCAGTGTTTCTGGACTGGTCCATTGTAATGGTTTTGGTCTTTAGTTCAGAAACACAAGGACTGATTAAAGGGTTTTAAGCAGGGTGACTGAAAAGGCATAAATTGAATCTCTTCTGTATAAGGTTACTAAATGCCTACTATGGGCCCAAGACAATGTGGGAGACACGGAAGACTTAGAAATAGCCTCTGCTCTCCAAGATGACATATTCAAGTAGGCGAGAGAAGAAATACACCAACTACTATGGTGCTAGGAGGGTGAGATAGATCTACATCCACAAAAGAGAGGCAAAGAAGGGCTCCAAGGAGATCAAAGACAGCTTCCAGGATATAGCCTTTTAACTGAGCTTTGAAGATTATACAAAGGTTGGATATGGAGAGTTGGGGTGTGGAAAATGTATTCTAGGCAGAAATCAGTTGTATTGGAGTAAAGTATATGTTGAAATACAGTATGTGAGAAATGTTTAGCAAGATCATTGAAAGGAGGCTTGACTGTAAATAATATTGAATGTTAACCAGGAAAATTAGGACTTTGTGTGCAAAGGAGATGAAACTCCCTTATTTTATGGATTGACAAACTGATCCTGAGAGGGTGAGCAGCTTGATTTGTAATAGCGTAGTAAAAGGTACTAAGTAGACTAAAAATAATGTGATTGGAACTCTGGAAAGAAGTCAATTGGAGAGAGTAATTTGAGAATCCTTGTCTCTCATTACTTGAAGCAGAAAAGAGATCCAGGGGTGGTACTTTGGAGAATTCTTATCTTTACTTAGGATATAGGTAAAAAAGATGATGAACCTGCATGAGGCTACAAAGGAGGAAAGGTCTGATGTATGGAAGGAGAACTAGAAGAGTACAAGGTTACAAAGAGAGCAGCGCTTCATCCGTTTGCTGGACAAACATTTACTGAATATGTTCCATTTATTAGACATGGCCAGTACAGTGGTGAGTAAAATAGACATGGTTGTTGCCACCTTGGAACCAAGGGCTTAGGTGGGGAGATAAGCATTATTCTAGTCGCTGAACTGTACAGGCCTAAGTTGTGATTCCCGTGTAGAGGGAGAAGGAGAATGTGAAGCCTTTACGTAATATTTGAACTGCTGGGCTCTTCCGTGTTGCAGACAGTGAAATATCCTGTTGCTGTCCTCACTGCTCCGCGAGCCACATCCGTGGCTCTCGCTCACTATTCATGACTGAAAAAAAAAAAGGAAAATGTGGTCACCATTATTCAACTTTGCAGCAAATTTGATTAAAGGTAAATGGCACCCAGTTACTAACAGCCCTTCCTATGCTGCTGCTCACAGCGCTCACTAACATTTCAGCTGGATGACGAATACCCATTTTTCAGATGGTTGGTAGAGAGAGTGCTGAAATAGTATGGGTCCCTGCAGGCCTATGTCCGCAGGAGTACAGACTTACTTGAAAACCAGCTTATATGTCATGCGGTTTAATGAAACTTTCAATGAACCAGTACCCTGCCCAGGTCCCCTCACCTTTTCCATTTAGCAACTTATAGAACAAGGCACCTGACAAGAAAAAAAATTATGAAGAGCTAGATAAGAACAATCTCTCTTAAACTGGGATTTCTGATAGCCTAGTCTATAAATTCCAGTCTTGGCATGGATACTAACTTAGTTTCTTGTGAGGTATTGTTTGTCTTATTTGAGCCTCAGTTTTCATAACTGTAAAATGGAGCAGGGTTGGAATAGAGTGTTGAGCAGGGTGACAGAATCCATTGAGATGTTGATAAAGACTCGACCAAGCTATAAGGTTCTATAGTTCAAACTCGGCTCTATACTATGTTCTTGTGGTCCCATGCAGGTAGTTCAGGCTCGGTCACTTATTTAGGCAACACTAAGGACTTTAAACAGAATTCTGAAGATTGCTAATTTTGGTGGAAGTATTCACAGGGTTTGGTAGAGCTCCCAAGAAGGCCCTTTCCTTGTTCTATTCTTGAGATGGCTGAAATTGTGACTGTCTTGAGAGCTAAGGAAAGAACTGAGTATATTCTAAAATCTGCAGTAAAGCTGGGCATTAGGTGATGTTTCTGCTACTGCTGATGTTAAAATAAACTAAAGTCACTGAGAATAAAATCCTGCAGGATAATGTGAAATGCAGATGAGGTGATTATCCCATATTCAGTAGTGTAGTGGTCCAGGTATATAGTCTCTTCTCAGGGGGAAGATGTATGTATCGTTTTAAGAAGGAAAAGGGAGATACTGGTTGCTAATAGATGAAAAAATAATTTAATATTTAAAACATGGTTTTAAAGGCGTTGATGTCGGTGCAAAATGTCTCCTCCCTATACACAGGAGGAGGCATAAAAATCTCCAGGATGTATATTTTGAAGGTGCTTTACTCTTTAAAAAATGACTTCTTAAAAAGATTAAGTATTATGTGTATTTTTGAAGGGAAGGGGAGGTGGATGGAGATGGAATTATGTGCGTCATCATAGCATAACATAAATTCTTAGAACAGAACGTGAGAAGCCCAGAAATGGCAGGGCCCTTAGCAATCGTGGCTTATCACCCAGTACATATGGTCATCTATTTTCAGTGTGAATGGTTCCAGGAAAGGTTGCTTAATACCACCTGACAATAGACAGCTGTAATTGTTAGCAAGTTATTCTTCATACTGATCTGGAATCTGTCCTCTGGATCCATCCCATTGGTCTTGCTCCTTGGAGCAATAGCAACGCTGAGCAATTTCTACTTCTCTTTCCTGTAATAGCCATTCAAATGTTTAAAGATGGTTTATTTTTCTTTTCATCTTTTCTCCAGCTTACTTATTCCTAGTTCTTGAGTTCATGTGATATATATTTTGAGTATCTTCTATGGTACTCCATTTTTCAATATCTTTCTTAAGTATGATGTTTAAACCTTGACCTAGTACTCTAGGCATAACTGTCCAGTACTGTCATCTAAAATATTTTGTGTATTTTCCAATCTACCTTAAGACTGTAAAATCTACCATTTAATTGTTTTTTTTTTTTAACTGATTATAGCAGAAAAAACAGCCTCATTATAGCAAATTTGGAAAATGAGGAGACATTAACACAAATCACCTCTAAATCCCTAGTGCAGAGATAACTTGCTGTATTTCCTTCCAGGTGTGTTTTCATGTTTACATAATTGAGTTTCTGTCTTATATGTACTATTTTATATTCAGTTTTTCCATTGGTGTTACATTGCAATCATTGCCAGTCATCTAGCACCCTTCAAGCTATTTGTAATGGCTGCAGACTTTTCAGTTGTACCATTTCTATTGTAATCATTTGATTGATCCCATATCGGTCCTTTAACTTATCTTTGCTTCTTTGAAACCTACCTCTTTTGGGTCTTCATGCAAATGTCACCTTGATGAGGTCTCCTATAATGATCTTGCATAAAAATGCAAACTATTCTCCCCCAACACTCACTCTTCCCTTTTCTTGCTTTTTTTCCCCCCTTGGTTTGTATCATTGCCGAACAGACTAAGTATTTTACTTGTTGTTTGGATCCTTGTACTAGCAAGTAAGTCCTCCAAGCACACGGACTTTCCTATTTCGTCCACTGTTGTGTCCCTTAGTACCTAGAATAAATGTCTGACACATTGTAGATTCTTACTCAGTATTTGTTGAATGATTTAGTTAAGATGAGTTTTTATAAGAGGATTACTAAGGACATTAACTTTTAAAAGGCTTTTGAAACATACGTGATGAGGTCCCACCATGTAAGATTGTCAATTTCTGTTCATACACCTGTGCCATTGCTGGGTATAGTCATTCTTCTAAAATCTTTGCCTATCTGACAGGGGCAAAATGATATCTTACTATTCTAGCATATGTTTCTGTTATTGTAGCGAGCATGAATACTTTTTTGTATTTCTTCATCATTTTTGTTTTTTTATGAACATCTATTCATGACTTTTGTACATTTTTCTATTGAGAATTTATATGTTCCTTGCCAGTTTGCATTTTAAATTAACTTTTATACACAGCAATCTTAATTTTTATGTAATTATATCTATCTTTTCATTTGTAATTTCTCGTGATGAATTCATGTTTAAGAAGTTCTTCCCCATTCAAACTGGATAAGTGCTTAAATGGATTTTTTTGTTTGTTTTTATTGCTTATGTTTAATCTCTCTGGAATTTATTTTGCTGTGTGGTGTGAGGTAATTTTCTAAATTGTTTGCCGTGTCAATTGTTTCACAGCACCAAATACTGAATAATTCATTTTTCCTCACTTTTCTGTAATCTATAAATTGTTATATATAGTAGGTTCTTTGGGGGATTTATTTATTTTCCATTTCTTTTAGTCTGTCTCTTCTTGTCCTAGTTACAAAGTTTAAATATTATTGTAGCTTTAAAACAATTTTTATTACCATAGCTCTTCCACTTACTAGCTGTGTGGTCTCTATAAAGCTTCAATTTGTTTATCTATATAGAGTGTATAATAGCAGTAATATATTTATTTTATGCTTTTAATTTTGTGAGGGGGATCTTTCTTCCATTATTTCTGCTAGCTTATTATGGCTGGGGTCCAGGGAATTATTATTTATAAATTTAACTTCGATTTCTTCACTGTGTTCAAATTTATTATTGTAGATTTATAGTTTACAAGTTTATTTATTCTGGCAATATAAAAATACATA
>CAUYRH010147515.1:0-11406 GCA_963574655.1 Perodicticus potto | reverse complement strand
TTTAAAAAAAAAATGAAAGGGTGATAAAAGTGCATAGGGAGTGGGAAATAAAAGACAAACAAAAGCTGAAAAAGTCCATTATGATCATACCTGCCTTACAAGAACTTCTAAAGGAAGTTCCTCAAGCTGAAGGAAAAGGATGTTGATTAGTAAAAAGAAAACATGTGCAAGTATAAAATTGACTTGAAAAAGTAAGCTCTTTGCCAAATCAAAAGCACTGTAATATTGTAATGGCAGTGGGTAAATCAATTATGTTTCTAGCATAAAGGTTAAAAATAAATAACTAAATAACTAAAACTACAATAATTTGTTAAAGACTAGATATTATTTAATAAGTAGTGACATCTGAAACACAAAACATGGAAGGAGAGGAAGGAAAAATGTAGGGTTTATGTATACAATCAAAGTTCTCAACTTAAAATAGCCTATTATAAGTATAAGATGTTTTATGTCAGTCTCAGAGTAATCACAAAGCAAAAGCTTGTAATGGATATGCAAATAATAAAAAGAAAAGATCCAAAGCACAGCACTACAGAAAGCCATCGAACAACAAAGGAAGAAAGTAATCAAGGAAGAAAGGAACAAAGACTCCACAAAACAATCAGAAAACAATTAACAAAATGATCCTAGTAAGTCCTTACTTATAAATACATTAATTAGTTTAAATATAAATAGATGAAGTTCTGCAAACAAAAGGCACAGAATGGTTGAATGAATAAAAAAAAACCCAAGACCCAACTATGTATATACTGCCTATGAAAGATACATTTCAACTTAAAGGACACTCACAGACTAAAAGTGAAGGGATGGAAATGCAAATGGTAAGAAAAAGAGGGCAGGTATAATTATGCTTATTTCACCACAGTAAATTTTAGGTCTATAAAAAGAGGTGCGGTGCCTGTTGCTCAGTGGGTAGGGCGCTGGACTGACGGTGGCGGGTTCAAACCTGGCCCCAGCCAAACTGCAACAAAAACAAAAATAGCCAGGCGTTGTGGTGGGTGCCTGTAGTCCCAGCTACTTGGGAGGCTGAGGCAAGAGAATCGCCTAAGCCCAGGAGTTGGAGGTTGCTGTGAGCTGTGTGACATCACAGCACTCTACTGAGGGAGATAGAATGAGACTCTGTCTCTACAAGAAAAAAAACCCCAAAAACCCAAACTGTAAAAAGAGACAAAGAAAATCATTGATAAAGGAATCAATTCTCAGTTTTATTTATTTTTAAACTTTATTTTTCAAGAATAAAACTGTGGGTTCTTTAGTTTGCTTTAGAATCACTTGGGAAACTCCACCCCCTATATCTTTATTTATTCATCACATATGAACTACAAACATAGTATAAGCCACATATATTTTTTCATCAGGAAATTTCTTGTTTGCTTTTTGTGTTTTTGAGATAGAGTGTTGCTGTGCACCCAGGCTAGAGGGCAGTGGCACAATCACAGCTCACTGTAACCTCAAACTCCTGGGCTCAAGTGATTCTCCTGCTTCAGCCTCCCAAATAACTATAACTATAGGTGTGTGCCACAATACCTAATCTTTAAAAAAATTTTTTTTGTAGAAATGAGGTCTCATTATGTTGCTCAGGCTGGTCTTGAACTCTTGATTACATAATTTCAAATATATATGTACCTAACATCAGAGTACCTAGCTATGTAAAGCAAATGCTTAGAGATCTGAAAGGAAACATACACTCTAAAATATAGTAGTAGAGGATTTCAATACCTCACTTTCAACAATAGACAGAAAATCAATACGAAAACATTGAACTTGAAATATACTGTAGACCACTGTATCTGACAGACGTATATAGAACATTTCACATAACTAAATACACATTCTTCTCCAGTGCACATGGAACATTTTTCAGGATAGATCATATGTTAGTCCACAGAATACATCTTAACAAATTTAAGAAAATCAAAGTCACATCAAGTATTTTTTTCAACCGAATGGTATAAAACTAGAAATCATTGACATGAGGAATCATAGAAAATTAATAAACATGTGAAAATCAAACTATATGATCCTGAACAACTATTGGGTCAAGGAAAAAATTAAAGGGAAATTATAAAAACAATCTTGAGACAAATTAAAATGGAAACACAATACACCAAAACTTAAGGGATGTAGCAAGAACAGTTCTGGGGGGAAGTTTGTAGGTATAAATGCTTATGTGAGAAAAGAAGAAAGAGGCAAATAAAGAAACTGACATTGTATCTTAAGAAACTAGGGAAAAAAGAGAAAGCTATGCTTAAAGTTAGCAGAAAGAAGAAAATAGCAAATAATCAGAGCAGAAATAAATGAAATAGAGACTACAAAAACCATAAAAAGATCAATGAAACTGAGTTGCCTTTTTGAAAAACTAAACAAATTTGACCAATGCTTAGCTAGACAAAGAATAAAAGAAAGATTGAAATAAAATCAGAAATGAAAGAAGAGACATTATAACTCATAACACAGAAATACAAAAGATAATAGATTAAAATAAACAATTACACACCAACAAATCGGACAAACTAGAAGAAATGGATAAATTTCTGGAAGTATATAACCTATTAAGACTGATTAATAAAGAAATTGGAAATGTGAATAGACCAATAATGACTGAGGAGATTGAGTCAGTGTTTAAAAGTCTCCCACCAAAGAAAAGCTCAGGATCAGATGGATTTATGACTGAATTCACCACATGTTTAAAGAAGAACTAATAGGAGCGTTTCTCAAGTTCTTCCAAACATTGGAGAGACGAGAACACTTACAAGCTTATTTTACAAGTTCAGCTTACCCTGATCCCAAAGCCAGACAAAAATACGACAAGGAAAGAAAATTAGAGCCCAATATTGCTGATAAACATAGATGCAAAACTTCTTAATGAAATACTAGTGAACCCCCACCCCCCGGGTGGGGGAAGGGGAGAGCAGAGAGAGAAAGAATGAGGGAGGGGTGGTGAAAGGAAGAGCAGAGAGAGGGAAGGAGCAAGCGGGGAGGGGTCTTGGTGTGTGCCACATCTTTTGGGGACAAAACACGATTGTAAGAGGGACTTTACCTAACAAATGCAATCAGTGTAACCTGGTTTCTTGTACCCTCAATGAATCCCCAACAATAAAAAAAAAATTAAAAAAAAAGAATTTGATAAGGAAACTGATACCCATGCCAAAAAAAAAAAAAAAAAAAAAAAAAAAAGAAATACTGGCGAACCATATTCAATAGTAGATTAAAAGGCTAAAAGGCTCATTCAACATGATCACATGGGATTTACTCCTGTGACACAAAGATGGTTCAATAGGTACAAATAAATAAATGTGATTCAACATGTTAACACAATGAAGGACAAAAACCATATCATCATCTCAGATGTAGAATAAATATTGGACAAAATTCATTATCCTTTCCTGATAAGAATACTCTTAACAAATTAGGTTTAGAAGGAATGTTCCATAATAAAGATCATAAATGACAAGCCCACAGCTAACCTCATATGCAATGATGAAAAGTTAAAGGATTTTCCTCTAAGATCTGTAACAAGGCAAAGATGCTCACTCTCACCACTTTCATTCAACATAGTACTAGGAGTCCAAACAGAGCAATTAGAAAAGAGAAAGAAGTAAAAAGCACCCAGAATTGAAAAGGATGAATTGAAATTGACTGTTTGTTGATGGCATGATATATATAGAAACTCCTAAAGACTACACCAAAAAAATCTGTTAGAATGGATAAACAAATTCAGTGAAGTTGCAGGATACAAAATCAATTTACAAAAATCAGTAGCACTCCTACACACTAACAACAAACTCTAAAAAATAAATTAAGGAAACAATCCCCTATACAACAGCATCAAAAAGTACTTAGGAGTAAATTTAACCAAGACAGTGAAAGATCTATATACTGAAACTATTAATAAAACATTTATGAAAGAAATTAAGGATGAAGCAAATAAACAGAAAGATTTCCATGTTTATAAATTAGAAGAATTTATATGGTTAAAATGTTCATACAACTTAAAGTGATCTACAGATTCAATACAAGCCCTATCAAAACTCTAATGTTTTGCTTTACATAAATATTAAAAAACTAAATTTTTCATGGGACCACAGAAGACCCTGAATAGTCAAAGTAATCTTGACCACAAAGAACAATGTTGGGCATACTATACTACCAGATTTCAATATACATTGTAAAGATACGGCAATCCAAACAACATAGTATGGCTTGGCGCCCATAGCTCAGTGAGTAGGGCGCTGGCCACATACACTGAGGCTGGCGGGTTCGAATCCAGCCCAGGTCTATTAAACAACAACGACAACTGCAACAAAAAAATAGTTGGGCATTGTGGCAGGCGCCTGTAGTCCCAGCTACTCAGGAAGCTGAGGGAAGAGAATCGCTTATGCCCAAGAATTTCAGGTTGCTGTGAGCTGTGATGCCACAGCACTCTACCGAGGGCGACATAGTGAGACGCTGTCTCAAAAAACCAAAAACAAACAAATGACAACACAGTACTTGCATTAATGTAGGCTGATGGAATAAAAATAATTGATTTTCAACAAAAGTGCCAAAAACACACAATGGAGAAAGGACAGTCTCTTTAGTAAACAGTGTTGGGAAAACTGGATATCCACAAACAGAAGAATGAAAATGGACCCTTATCTCACCTCTTTATACAAGAATCAACTAAAAATGTATTAAAGAGGTAAACATAAGACCTAAACTGTGAAAACACAGGGGTAAAGCTCCAAGAAATTAGACTGGACAGTAATTTCTTAAATATGATCCCAAAAGCAAAGACAGCAAAATAGATAAATGGAATTGCATCAAACTAAAAGGTTTGTGTAAAGCAAAGGAAACAATTAATAGCATAAAGAGATAACCTACAAGCTGGGAGAAGATAATTGCTAATCGTGCATTGGATAAGGAGATAATGTGCAAAATGTATAAGGATCTAAAACTACTCAGTAACAAGAAAGCAAATAAGCCTATTATAAAATGGGTAAAGGACTTGAATAAACATTTCTCTAAAGAGTATGTAAAAATGACCGATGGATATGTTAAATAAGGCTCAACATCTCTAATCATTGGCAAAGCACAAATTAAAACCCTAATGAGAAATTATCTCACACCTGTTGGATTGGCTAATACCAAAAAGGTGAAAGATAATAAGTGTTAGGAGGAAAGAAAATTTTATACATTGTTGCTGGTATTATAAATTAGTACAGCCACTATGGAAAACAGCATGAATGTTCCTCAAAAACTACAAATAACACTACCATATGATCCAGTAATTCCACTAAAGGGTATATATCTGAAAGAAACGGAATCAGTACATTGAAGAGATATCTGCACACCCATGTTCATATGCAGCATTATTCACAATGTCAAAGATATGAAAACAACTTAAACGTCTATTGCCAGCAGATTCGTTTGAGAAATGTAGTATATATGTATACACCATAAAATACTATTTGGCCTTATCAAAACAGGGAATCTTGCCATTTGTGACAACATGCATGAATCTGGAAGACATGTTAAGTAAAATAAGCTGGGCACAGAGAAACAAACATCATATAACATCACTTGAATCTAAAAAAGTCAAATTCAAAGAAATAGAGAGTGTTGTGGTGGCCACCAGAGGCTGGGGACAGGAGGGGAGAAAAAGGTGAGACATTGGTCAATGGGTACAAAATTTCAATTAGATAGGAGGGATAAATTCTAGTGACCTATTGCACAGCACAATGGCTATAATTAATAATTATGTATTTTATATTTCAAAATAACTAAAAACAAGGCTTTTAAATGTGATTACCACAAAAATTACCAACATTTGAGTTGATGAATCTGCTAATTAGCCTAATTTACCCATTCCATAATAGATACATGTATTAAAATATTACATTATACCCATAACTACATACAATTATTTTTCAACTTAAAATGAAACTGAAAGATAAACAAAATACTATTTGACTTTTAATTCTATCCCCAGGTATCTATCCAACAGAAATATATAGTTATTTTTACAAAACAATACAGGTGCTAGACTGTTGATAGCAGAACTATTTGCTATTGTTCCAAATTGGAAACTATCCAAATTCCTATCTATTCTAAAATGGATAAATACATTGTGGTATCAATAAAATACTATGTGGTAACACGAGTAAAAGATCTACAACTACATGAAATAATATGATTTGATCTAATAAGCATAATGTTGAGGGGACAAATTCAGCTACAAACAAGTAGTTACCGTGCGCTAACCGATTACACCACTGGAGCACTTCTACAAACAAGTAGATACCATTTGATTCCATATGTATAAATGTACCAAAACAGGAAAAATTAATAGAAGACTTTAGAAGTCAGGATGGTGGGTTATCTTTGTGGGGTGGTTGTTACTGGAAGAGAGATGAAGGGGGCTCCTGAGGTTCTGGTTATAATCTGTTTCTTGATTTGGGTACCGTTGTATTCAGCTTATGGAAATCAGAAAGCTACACATTTATGATGTATGCACTTTTCATTATGCATTTTGCACCTCAATAAAATTTTTAAAAATATTACTTGACTTGTAAAATGTATTCTACTTGTAACTTTAGAGAATTCATCCTTTTCAGAAAGGATGCAACCTATGAAATATGTGTCACTCTGGTGCTATAAATAATAAAAGATATAATAGTTTTGCTACAGACACAATAAAAGTTAGGCCTTAGATTCATGTAATAAAGAAAATCTCAAAAATACTTATTGGACAGTGAACTAGACTAGACTTATAGAATCAAATCAGCACATACAGGCTATTCAAGCAGTTACTCAGTTATTTAATAAAAGAAACAAATCAGTGCAACTAATTGATAAAGTAGTCCCAAGAGTAGACACTATAGAAATATGTACAAAAGAAAATTTTAGGAGTTTTTTTAGAAGTATTCCATTTTACCAAGTGAAGCTGTTATTTTGTCACTCGATTAGGGTGGCCGTTTCATATCATATAGACCTGATAATTGTCCAACAATTCAAACTTCAGACTTTCATTACACATGTAACACTTCAGCCAGGAGACTGATAGACCAAAGATATGTTGTGCCGATGTATTTGGTCCCTAGAACACATACTGTTAGATTTACATTTATGTCAGATTCATCTGACATGCGAAAGTGAAATAATAATAAAATATATGCACATACACTCAGACAATCTGTGCATGTTTGTAATTGAAGAGCTATCCACATGTACATATTTCTTCTCACAGAAGTCCATCATGGAAAGCTTCTCAACTGACTTGTGCAGTAAATAGATGCTGGATAATAATGGGAGATAAATAAACAATGCTAAGGCTCAGGATGGCAGGCCAAAACCCAGCATGTGTCCTGATTTACGAATCTCCAGAACTGTCAAATTGGAAACTCAACAACTATGTCAAGAAACACAATATTGCAGAAAAATAAACAGTTCAGTTGACTGAGTCCTAACCAATCTTTTATTTTAAGTTTTTTAACTAGCTATGTTTGCTACATTCTTAACTGATATAAATTCCCACAATATCTCTCCTAGGGAGGAATGCTATTGTATTTACAGAAAAGAAATAATTACCTTTATGAGTACACATTGGTACAGAACAGAGAATGTCTCTGTTTCAATTTCTGTACTGAAGGTATGGCCCAAGAATTAGAAGTCAGTGTGACTGACATTTAGAAGAAGACCTTGACTAGCAGTAAGTCTTGGGTTATAGCTCAGGATTTGTGATGAAAAAGCTAATTTAATTTGGAAAAGTTGTTTTGTCAAAACTTCAGTTTCTTCAACTACAAAACTAAAGTAGTGATAGTTGCGTGACTACAGAATTATTGTGAAGATAAAGTTCAATAAGGAATAAAAGCATAAAGGATCATACTAAAAGGAGGTGTTATTGCTTCTCTATATAGAGAAGATTGAACAGTGGATTATAGTTATCAGCAAACATTCATGATCTGCTAGAAAGTGCACACTATGGATCTCATTGATCTCACAGAGTACATAAAAGTTCCAGGTAGAGAATACCTAGCTGGAATAGGTAAATTTCAGGTAAATCTTTAGAGGTCATTTGAATGGGTGAAGAGTAACAGATATATTTAAATGTGAACAACCGTAAGGAAAAGTGATCCAAATTGTAGTTAAGATGCTGAATTTTGAACTACTTATTAGGATCAGGAAAAAGACATGGAAATCACAACCTAACTGTTCTCTGAGGCTAAAAGAGTCAAAAAGTGTTAGGCACAATCAAGAAGGGAATTGAAAACAACTAAGCTATTGTTGTACTACAAAGTTTGTATACAACTACAACTCGAGTGATGCGAGTGGATCTCAATGCTTGACATTCAAAGACCTGCAAGGAATCAGGAGAGTCAAAAAGATAATAAGCAAAATTGTTATGAATATTAAGATAATATTTATCATTAAAGATGATAATAAGTAATGTTTATTTCAAAATGTTAAGTAGGTACAAATGTTTTGGGCTACATGGATTACTTTTGTAATTTTGAGTCCCAGCTGTAAGTGCGCCTACCATCCAAATAATATTCATCGTACTCACTAGGTAAGTATTTGCTCTTCTTCTCCTCCCCACTCCTCTTGGTAGATTTCTACTGAGTTTTACTTCCCTCTGTGCACATGTGTACCCATCGGTTAGTTCCAACTTAACAGAGAGTACTTGTGGTATTTGTTTTCCCATTTTTGAGATACTTCACTAAGGTGGATGGTCCCCAGTTTCATCCAGATTGTTGCAAAAAATATTAAATCATCTTTTTTATAGCTGAGTAGTACCCTATGGTATACATATGCTACATTTTATTAATGAATTCATGAACTGATGGACACTTGAGTAGATTCCCTTTGTGATTGTGAATTCTGCTGCAATAAACATTTGAGTGCAGGTGTCTTTTTAATGAAAAGCCTTCTTTCCCTTTGGCTACATACTCAATAGTGGGACTGCTGAATTGAATAGTATGTATATTTTTAGTTCTTTGAGGAATCACCACACTGTTTTCCATGAGGGCTGTGCTAATTTTCAGTCTCACCAATAGTGTACAAGCATCTCTTTCACTCTGCATCCATACCAGCATTTATTTATTTTATTTTTCGGAATTTTTAGTAAAAGCTACTCTAATTGGGGTATGGTGATATTCATTGTGGTTTTAATTTGCGTTTCCCTGATGATTAATGACACTGAGCACTTTCTGTATGTTTATTGGCCATTTGTCCATCTTAAAATTGTCCATATATTTAATAGATGGACTATTTATGTCTTTTGCCCACTTTTTAATATGGTTTTGTTTTTCTTGATGATTTGCTTGAGTTCTTTATAAGTTCTGAATATTAGCCCTTTATCAGATGTGTAGCTTGTGAATATTTTCTCCCATTCTGTAGGTTGTCTATTTGCTATTGTTTTCTTAACTGTGCAGAAGCTTTACGGTATAATCAAATTCCAGATATTAAATTTTGTTGCTGTCATGATTGCCATTAGGATCTTATTCACAAATTCTTTGCCTAGGCTGATATCTAAAAGAGTTTTCCCTACATTTTCTTCAAGAATTCTGATTCATGCATTAGATATAAGTCTTTTATCTATCCTGAATTAATTTTTGCAAGTGGTGAGAAGTAGGGACAGCCAAGTATTTAGGTTATATTCATGGAAGATGGACCCAGACCAAATGGCTTAATTTAGAAATTTTATAATATTAGTCTAATATTTCACATGCAGTTTACTCCTCTGTAATATGGGGATATAACAACAAGAAGGTTAATAATCTATAAAGATGAAAGGAAATAATGAACATAAGGCACTGAGCAGAAATTCTCGCCCCTAATCAACTCTCAATTATAGTGGCAAAGACAGGTAATCATGTACTTTTGTAATACCCTTCGACTTCACTGGGGCTAATTAAATCTTGAATCATAAAGTAAAAGGGGATAGAGTGGATGAGCCCCCACTTTGTTTTTCCAGCTTTAATAGTGTGTGAACTGCATGTTTCCTGATGCTTCTGTCAGAGATGTAGACTCACCTTACAAGATCATTATGAAGAACATTGCCAGCCCAGTGCATAGATGGACAAATAGTATATCATAGCTATACCGTTTCCCTCTATGGCTATTTGGCATAGTTCAATCATGATAAAATTCTGTTAAAGTAAACTCGAGCCAATCTAAAAAAATGTTCTCATCTTTGTAGATTGATGGCATTTTTTTCTTTTTGTATCTTGATAGTGGCTTGTCTTTCATAGCTGTATTCATTGATCAGAATCATTGCATGATTTACATGAGATTTGTGCATTTTGGTTTACACAAATTTTGCCACAAACAAAATATTTGAAAAATATTGAGCTTAGTTAATAATATGCATGTTGAAGTGTTTAGTGGTAAAGGGAACTGATGCTACCAACTTTGAAACATATCAGAAAGTAATAGGGATTGATGAGCAGATTAAGGGGATGAAATGATATAAGAGAATCTAAATGGTGGGGTTTATGAACATTCACTGTATAATTCCTTCAGCTTTCTGGGTATTTGAAAATGTTCAAAATAGAATGTTAGATAAAAAGTTCTCTCACAGCAAACACAAAGCAGCTTATATTATTTAAGCAATTTTCTAAGTTAATATCCCCACTTTCCCATGAAGAAAAAAATGCCATCTGCGGAATGTGGAAGTTTAAAAGATACTAACCAGAATTTACAGGAGCGAAAATGGCAAAATATTGTGCTCAAAGTCACATCCAATCTGTATGGAGAGGAGTTGAAAATAGAATTCAGGTAGGTCTCTTAATTTTCTAATCAACAGACTGTCAAAGACCAAGTTACCTCCTTAAAAGTATGTTGTCAAAAGAATGAGGGAGGGGTAGGGAAAGGAAGAGCAGAGAGAGGGAAGGAGCGAAGGGGGTGGGGTCTTGGTGTGTGCCACACCTTTTGGGGGTAAAACATGATTGTAAGAGGGACTTTACATAACAAATGCAATCAGTGTAACCTGGTTTCTTGTACCCTCAATGAATCCCCAATAATTTAAAAAAAAAAAGAAAGTATGCTGTCAATTCTAATAGAGAAAATGAGTTGGCTTTCTAAAGAAAGCTCGTTCACCTGTTTTGATTATGAAAACATAAGAAAATGTATATTGTTTCCCATGCTGAAAGATGGGTTAAGGTAAAAGGAGGATTGTGGCTTTACCACTGCTTGGAGGAGCTTAGGTAATGAAGAAATATCAACATCGAGTCATAATGAAGCACGTAAGTTTTTTTTTTTTTATTGTTAGGGATTCATTGAGGGTACAAGAAACCATTTTACACTGGTTGCATTTGTTGGGTAAAGTCCTTCTTACAATCGTGTTTTGCCCCCAAACGGTGTGGCACACACCAAGGCCCCAAGACCCCACCCCCCTTGCTCCTTCCCTCTCTCTGCTCTTCCTTT